>VATE01000218.1:0-18329 GCA_008065195.1 Metschnikowia amazonensis | reverse complement strand
ATATTGGTATGAATAATTTTGAAATATTGGTATGAATAATTTTGAAATATTGGTATGAATAATTTTGAAATATTGGTATGAATAATTTTGTCGCACTGTATAAATAATTTTGAAAAATACTGTACCAATATTACAAAATTATTCATACCAAGTACAGTTTTAATACACAGCATAACATGATACTACTTTAGTTTTATCCGTTTCGACCGCTGATTGGAAGACTCCAAGAATAGAATGTAATAGCAATCAGCAAGTTGTAAAATATCTGATTACTGACATCTATTAAAAGTTGGTGTGAAATATTATGCCATTTGGTTTGAAAGATTATGCGAAGTGGTGAGAAACTTTTGAAATATTGGTGTTAATAATTTTGTCGCACTGGTATGAATAATTTGAAAACACTGTATGAATAATTTTGAAAAACACTGTACTAGTGCTCTTGGTCCCATAATGGACGGGTTACCCGGAATTCCGAATAAGGAGTCCATCTTAGAATAAGTCTTCTTAGAATGAGTCTTCTTAGAATAAGTCTTCTTAGAATAAGTCTTCTTAGAATGAGTCTTCTTAGAATAAGTCTTCTTAGAATAAGTCTTCTTAGAATAAGTCTTCTTAGAATAAGTCTTCTTAGAATAAGTCTTCTTAGAATAAGTCTTCTTAGAATAAGTCATCTCAGAATAACTCATCTTAGAATAACTCATCTAAGAATAAGTCATCCTAGAATAAAGTCTATCTTCGAAATTTGCTTGCCTGTGCAAAAACCCCTTCGACTCTCAATTTTCTAATCATTTGCTTCTTGTGTGTCATCATGTTAGGCACGGTGTCGGGCGCTCAGATGCCGTGCACGTGACCCTCATAATGTTCCGGGCCTTGATATGCGCTATTTCCGGCCATTATCGGCACAAAAAAGAATGTGATGCTGTAGTTGCGCACCTCGGGGCTCGAGCCCAAATAGGAAGTTCCGAGACCCAAGCATCACCAACGTTTGGAAACACCACTCACTGTATGGCAAAATATGCAGTGCAACTATGGCAACATGTCAAGTTTGTGGAGTCCATGTTGACACATTTAGGTAAGGCAGTGTGCTCACCGGTGTGCAGATTTCTGTTGACGCAGTCGGCAAGTTCGGCATGGTTTGCGCCCAATTAGGAAGCTTCGCACTCCAACCTAAAAACATAGGACTCCTAAAAAACCTTTTCTCCCCTCCTCACCTTCTTTGTCAATAACAACATGAAGCTCTCCACTGTCTTAGCCTTTGGTGCCCTTACCACAGGAATTTTTGCTGCTGATGAAACGAGAGAGATTGTCACTGTCACCGTGACGGGCTCTCCCCGGAGATACGGAAGATTCGACAAGACCAAAGACCCAGAACCCACCACCACTACTGGTGGCCGCAGGTACGGTAGATTCGACAAGACCAAAAACTCCGAAACCACCACCACTTCTGGTGCCCGCAGATACGGCAGATTTGACAAGACCAAAAACTCCGATACCACCACCACCACTGGCGGCCGCAGGTACGGTAGATTTGACAAGACCAAAAACTCGGAAACCACCACCACCTCTGGTGCCCGCAGATACGGTAGATTCGACAAGACCAAAAACTCGGAAACTACCACCACCACTGGCGGCCGCAGATACGGTAGATTCGACAAGACTAAGGAGCCTTTGACCACCACTGTGTATGTGCAACCAAACGAGAGGGCTGTTGTAGCCGGTAACGGCTCTAGCAATGCCTCTATCAACGGCTCTGGCTCCGGTTCCAGCTCCTCTGCCAACGCTGCTGCTGGTATGACGTCTGGTTTCACTCTTGGCTTGGCAGGAGCCATCGGTGCAGGTCTTCTCTTAATTTAAGTGACCCAAGCGTCCTAAGCTGTTCCAAAGCTATCAGAATTCAAAGCTATCAGAATCCAAAGCTATCAGAATCCAATTTCTGAAAGCTGTTCCGAACTGTTTTAAAATTGTTTCAAATTTCCAAAGTTTTTCAAAGCAGTCACGTCTTAGAGAGCATTCCTAGGGATGCCAAGCGAAGCGAACTGTGGGTGGTATGGCCGAGGTACCTTGTACCACTCGATTTTCGCCCGCACGTGTCTGTCTTTGCATTCATATCCTAATATATTTTAGTTAACCAATGTAGTGGCATGGAGATCAAGCAATGAAGAGCAGATCATGGAAGTGACTACACCCTCATAAGTATGATATATCTCAGTGACACTGATACTGTCACTGTCACTGTCACTGTCACTATCTCATTATCTCTCTGTCACTGTCACTGTCTATCTAATAAAATCAAGTTGAAATAGCCAGGCCAACCTTTGAAATCGAAACAGGACCTAGTAAATCAATACACTCGTAGCATTGAATGGACATTTTAATACCCAGGCAGCAAGTAAAGAAAGAAGAAAGAATTGCAGAAGATAAGTATTCTGAGTGAAGAAAGCGGGGTGCCTCGCTCCCTATATACTTTTGCAAATCCTCAGGGTAGTGCAGTGGCTGGCTGCAAATCCGTACGCACCATAAAAGTACCATTGCTCGCTGTTTCGTATCGGCTTTATTCTTCTTACTTGCGGTTTTTTGAGACATCTTTACAATCGTCGTGATTCACAACGTTTAAGGTCTTACATTTTGAGCAGACACCGATTATTATGATCCTGCATATTTTGTCCTAAGAAGAATGAAGGTCTTGAGGCAACTGATGAGTGACAAGAATGAAGCGAATGACTAATCGGGACTAAGGTACTATGGGACTATGATAGACTATGGGACTATGGGACTATGATAGACTATGGGACTATGGGACTATGATAGACTATGGGATTATGGGACTACAATAGGACTACGGGACTATGATAGACTATAACAGGACTGAGTTGTTATAAAAACGCATAATGACACTACTGACCATTGACCAATCAGAATTGTCAAAGACATTTGAACAACAACATTTTATATTATCGTGGATTGCATGTTGTCGCGGTGGCAGAAAGAGTATCCCAGATTATCATTTAAAGTATGGGACTGGAATCAAACTCTTACAATGGTATCCTATTGAGTGATACACCGTTAAAGTCTACTGAAACGTTATGATTGAATCCAATCTGAGTTCGATCCAATCTAGTTTCTATCCCATTGAACCTACACTGTCATCTGATCTATAATGAGTCAATTAATTGATGGCATGATCTCTCCGGCTAAAGAAACCATATTTACTCCCATCACATTACAACCTGCAAGTTTTGGAGATTTTCAAAGTGTCTCCTTAAGTTGTCTTTTAATGCCTCCACTTCCTTCAATTCAGCCTCCAACTTCTGCATCTTCTCCCGGAGCTCCTCCTCCACAGCAGCCAACTTTGACTTTTCCAATAGCATGCTTTCAGTGGACGCAACTTTCATTTTCTCTTGAACTTGATTCTGTTTGATTTTCAAAGGGCCTTTTTTGACCATCGAAGTGATCAACTCATACGCCGCTTGCGCACCATTTGTGGCAGTGATTTCAGCATGGTCGAAATCGGGATTCACTTCCACAATATCAGCTCCTACCAACGACAATTCCTCAATGCCACGCAAGACATAGATGAGCTCTCTGGGTAACCATCCTCCGGGCTCCTGGGTTCCCGTTCCAGATCCAAAACCAGGATCCAAAACGTCAATGTCAACACTGATATATGTGGGAGCATCATGTGGTACTTCTTGCAAGATCCGCCTAATCACTTCGTGGGCGCCTGAGACCCAAATGTCATCTGCAGTGATACGGATCCAATTTTGCTCGTCATCATCTTCCAAGTCGCCAGGGCCCGAGAGTTTGGTTCGTATACCTGCATGGACATTGTGTTTACCGAGCAAGCCCTCTTCGAAAGCTTTCCAGAGCATGGATCCGTGGTTGACCTCACTCTGGGGAGTGGTCCAGAAACTGGGGTACTTTTCTGGTTTCCAAGTGTCCAAATGAGCATCAAAGTGAATCACGTTGATGGGTCCATACACTTTGTGAAGGGCTCTTAGATGAGGAAGAATCACCGAATGATCGCCTCCAAGGGCCACATACCGGGGCGGCAAATTCTTGGCCGTGGAGCCAGATTCTGATTGCTGTGTTGAATTGTGCTCCATGATTAATTCCTCAAAAGCCATAGTCATCTGCTTAAAGGCCAATTGATTATCCATGGGGGTCACAGGGATATCTCCACAGTCCATTATGCTAGCCCACGAAGCATAGGGATTGAAATTGGCTCTAGGATTGTAACCCCTAAGCAGGGTTTGCCGTTGAGACGCGGCCCTTATAGCGCGGGGGCCAAAACGTGCCCCAGGCCGGTACGAGGTGGCAGTGTCAAAAGGCACGCCGATTATGCCAATATCGTACGACAATTCCCTATTCACAAGGCATGATTCGTGGTTCATGTGTGCAAAAGTGTTGATGCCCTGGAACGGCCAAGCTTCCCCCCACACGTCAGCAAGTGAGTCATTTCCAATTGTGTCCACTACAATATCGCCCCATATGCTATACTTAGCACAGGCGCAATATGCCAAGGCCAACAATATAAGATTCATTGGAATGCAGGATTCGTGGAACAATGAGCAGGTGGTCGACAACAAAGCGAAAGACTTAGCGGGTGGATGACGATAAGCGGAATATCATAGCGCGAACGGAATTTCATGGACCCTGCATTGATGTTATTGATCGCATAACCAAGAATGTGAGAAAGCATTTCAAGCGGGAACAATGTTGCAGGGGGGCACCATACAATGGCAAGAGTCATGGTTCAAGGTTCAATAAAGAGCCGTGCTGACCCTCGATGCTGGTGTGCTTTTAATAGCCATGGTTTCGGGACAGTTTGTTTTGGGTTGGTCTTTTTTTGGATTGACTTTGAATAGCTTTTTCAATATGGTGTTCAATGCACTTGGCATCCACTCTGCAACGACAAGAATGTCCCAGATAACCACACATGACTCGTTGTACCCCGCTCCACGGCTCCTTCGTTGAAGTCGGGTGCATATAATTGCTCGTCACGTGACATCCACGAGTTGCAATTTAAGAGGATGGTAATCCTGCCCTTCCCAGTTTTTTCTTCACCAACTATGACAAACACAGACAAAATTCAATTATTTCAGACCCCCATCTGCCAAGGACCTCCTCTCAGTGGATACCCGAAGATAAACCACCCCCAGCCACCGGTTGGCAGTGAGATCAAGGGCCCCATCCAAACCAACAACACCTTCAACAACTTGCTTTTGGACAATCAGACCTGGCCCACATGGCCACTTCCATACCTGGTTTGGGTGGCTAAGGACAGCAACACCTATTATGGGCTTGCTGTGAACCACACCGACAAAGGGCAATTGGTATTTGGACCGGATCCAAACAAAATCCCGGTGCAGTTTTACTTCAATCCACCCAAAATCAAGCTGTTTTGTTTTTCGGGAGAAAACTGGAAAAGCCAGTTGCAAGTTAAGATCACCAAAAGTGAGAATATGTGCTCTTCCTTGAATGTTTCGGGCGGAGGGTCGGGATCCATGACCATGCATTTGGTGTACGGAATGGGATTCGTGACTGCGATTTACGAGAACGAGACCCCGGTGATCCATTCTGCAGTGGGAGTTCAAGATTTCCAGAAAGTGGGCAACTTGAAAGATGGAAAAACCACCAAGTACACGGCCCGTCTCTACAATCAGGTGACGTGGTCACTCTACGTTAGCGGCGACCCTCTGGTAGAGCTTTTCATGAGAGACCACAATCACATTGTGGCCAAAACATCGTCCAAGAAGGTTGTTGTGCAATTGGCAAGAGGTGATAATGCCGCATTTGACGAATGCTGTGGTGCATACCCGGTTAGGGCCGAATTGATTGGTTCTGTTGATCCCAAGAGACTGACAGGACGGTACACCATCAAGCACATTATGGAAGGCGGAACTGGTGGACTTATTTGGGCTCTTCCCCATCATCAAGCCACGCTCACAGACGCTACCAAGAAAAGAGACTCGGGAGTGACGTTGGACTCTCCCACTAAAGGTGTGATGAAGGCCTACAAATGCAGCGAGCTTGAGATGGACGTTAAGAATTTGCCCATTCAAGTCAACTTCGAGCCGTACACTAGCGTGGAAGGTTTTGGATTCAATTGGAGCAACTACACAGACAAGGTGCGTGATTTGATCAAGCAAGCCGCCACTAGCGACTCACTGAATGACATCGAGCTGGAGTGTAACGTGGACTCGATGTATTTCGCAGGAAAAAAGCTCGACAAGTATGCATATGTTGCGTATGTTTGTCATTTCATCTTGCGGGATGCAAAGCTTACGCAAGAAATCTTGCCCAAGATCAAAGCAGCCATTGAAAAATTTGCTAGTAACAAGCAGATTAATCCGTTGGCATACGATCAGACCTGGAAGGGAGTCATTTCAAACACCGCGCCAAGCCAGGACTTTGGAAACTCCAACTACAATGACCACCATTTCCATTATGGATACCATATCCACGCCATTGCATTGATCAGCAGCATTGATCCCCATTGGTTAGACGAAAACAAAAGCTTGGTCAGAAACTATGCATACGACTTGCTTCGGGACTATTCCAATCCAGTCAAGGATGACTACTTCCCTCAGTTTAGAAACTTTGACTGGTACCATGGACATTCGTTTGCACACGGCATTTTCCCCAGTGGAGACGGCAAAAACGAGGAGTCGTCGCTGGAGGACTACCACTCGGTATATGCACTCAAGCTTCTTGGCAAGGTCATTGGACACAAGGAATTGGAAATGACAGGCAATTTGATGCTAGGCATCATGAGGACATCTTTGAATATGTACATGTTGTACACCGACGATAATGAGCAGCAGCCAAAGCAGTTCAAGGGCAACAAGGTTTCGGGGATCTTGTTCGAGAACAAAATCGACTTTGCTACGTTTTTTGGCCGCGGTACGATTGATAACGAATGGGTTCATGGCATCCATATGATTCCAATCACGTCGGTGTCTTCATACATTCGGGGGCCCAGGTTTGTCAAGGAAGAATGGGACGAGACGCTTGCTTCAATAGTGGACAGGATTCCGGACGGATGGAAGGGATTGTTGAAGCTCAATTTGGGATTGTTTGATCCAAAGGCTTCATGGAAGTGGTTTTCGAGAGACGATTGGCTGAATGATTTGATTGATGGAGGCATGTCGAGAACCTGGTCGTTGGCCTACTTGGCGGGAATTGGCGGTGCAAAGGCATAGATTCTGAGGACTCTTTTTTGGACTCTGAGGACTCTTTTTTGGACTCTGAGGACTCTTTTTTGGACTCTGAGGACTCTGTTTTGGACTCTGAGGACTCTTTTTTGGACTTTGAGGACTCTGTTTTGGACTCTGAGGACTCTGTTTTCCAAACACTCTGAACCTTTCCTTCAGAGTATCGCTTGGTTTTGAATCTCTGAGTTCGGGCCTGTCCCGCACTTCTTTCGACTGGTGTCGACAACAATCATGGTCCATGCTACTTAATACCAAGATGGTTTAAGTTGCTTATGACAATGCTGGGAGTTAGTTACACTAGAAAATTTGAACATTCCTTTCAATATTTGTTTTCTGTTCATCTAAGATGAAATTAAAGTGGGGTAGATGCAACCCTATTGTGGTGCACGGGTGTGGTGACTATCACACTGGCCATGACTAACAGCGTAGATTTTCCGGGTTCAGATATAATTCACGGGACTGACTAGTGATCTTATTAAAATGGTTTTCGAATGCACAATATGGTGGATTTTGACTAAGAGGGTTTCTGACAGAATGAAAAGTGAGGGAAGTAGTGATTGTCTTTCGGTACTTTCGGTAGTTTCAATTCTTCCACTTCTTGATTTATGCCTGCAGTGGAGAGAATTGACTTTTTCATTGTAACCTCAAACGAGAGCGGAACCCCAATATATAGTAAATTTCCGGATTTCAGTCTCGTAAATCCCATCCTGCAAATAGTTTGTTTCATCTGTTATCTGCATTCCTGAAACAAGTTGACATGTGACCAATTGGTGACTTACTAGTCACTGTAGTTACTGTAGTTACTGTAGTTACTGTAGTTACTGTAGTTATTGTGGTTACGGAGTCACTATAGTCACTAGTCACTGTAGTCACTGTAGTCACTATAGTCACTGTACTCGCTGTAGTCACTGTACTTACTGCAAATGCACTCAAATCAATTCCCATTCTTGGTCCATATTCAACAGTATAAAACTGTGACCAATATTTTTAAGCTTCAATATGCTATATCGTGGCTTGGCCCCACAATAGTTCTTGCACACAGGTACAGTGTTTTTCAAAATTATTCAAACCAGTGCGACAAAATATTCATACTAACATTTCAAAATTGTCAAACCAGTGCGACAAAATATTCATACTAATATTTCAAAATTGTCAAACCAGTGCGACAAAATATTCATAGACTAGTGTAAGTCTTCAATCTTGATGGAATGGAATATTGATGGAATTGGTATGAAATTGATATGAAATTGATATAGAATTGATATAGAATTGATATAGAATTGATATAGAATTGATATAGAATTGATATAGAATTGATATAGAATTGATATAGAATTGATATGGAATTGATATGGAATTGATATGGAATTGATATGGAATTGATGTGGAATTGAATACTAATATTTCAAAATTATTCAAACTAGCGCGACAATTTCATACCCCAAAATTATTCACCAGTGCGACAAAATTATTCATACCAAATGGCATAATGTTTCACACCAACTTTTATAGAATTCAGTAATCAGATATTTATATTTTGCTGATTGCTATTACATTCTATTCTAAGAGTCATCTATCAACGGTCAAACGGACAAAACTAAGGTTGTTTCCATGCTATGCTGTATATTAAACTTGTATTTGGTTTGAATAATTTTGTAGTATTGTTCAAAATTATTCATACCAGTGCAACAAAATTATTCAACCAAACACAAGTTTTAATATACAACATAACATGATAGTACTTTAGTTGTCCATTTCGATTGTTGATTAGAAAACCCAAAAATATCATATACAAGCAATCGTCCAGAAAAAAATTTCCAATTACTGAATTCTATAAAAGTTGGTGTGAAACATTATGCCATTTGCTCGAATAATTTTGTCGCACTGGTTTAAATAATTTTGAAATATTGGTGAATGATTTTGAAATATTGGTCTGAATAATTTTGTCGCACTGGTTTGAATAATTTTGAAAACACTGTAGTTGAGCTACCTTCTCCTCACTTCCTTAGGTCACCAGCTATAAGTATCCTGGTGCTTATCATGCCATTTGATGTGGGAAGAGTTTATTTTGCCATGTCTTCTGCTTTTGACACCTTCAATGCAGGAGTTCATACTGCCTTGTGATACTCCTGAGTTTCAAGCGAACTTCTGTGAAATGTTTGCCCGGATGGTTTTGGTTGTATGATTTTCTTGGCCAGTATTTAAGCAAGGATGACATGATGACGCTTGAATAGCAGTAAGACTTTAGATTTAGATGAAGAAGTCTCTATGGAAGCGATCCTCATGGTCGATGGTATCACGGTCTTATCTTTTCATACACACACTATGATCAATGTGAAATATACTGGAATGCAAAAGAAATATCCTTAAACCCTCCTTCACTCTGCAATAACACATCCTCGTTCAGCTTGAGTGCTTCTCTATTCAAATGGTTCCATGTCGTTGGATCTCCATACAACATTGCAGGAGCCTTGATTCGTTGCCCCTTTTCTGTACACCGCTTGCAATTATAAGTGTCGTGTGTATCACAATCAGTATCGGACCGGTAGTCAAACAACAACCGCAACAAGTCGCCTCGGAAGATTCGTTCCACATCTTCTTTCTCGTCAACCACGCACGATGAAAGTGAGAGTTTCATCGACTGCCTCTGGAAAATCTTCTCCTCAATGGATCCCGTGCTGATGAATCTGTAGATGAAACAGTCTTTTTTCTGGCCATCTCTCCAGATCCGTGCAAGTGCCTGCTGATCAGCAGCCGGATTCCAGTCTGGGTCCATCAAAACCAAGCGGTTGGCTCCAATAAGATTGATACCACAGCCGCCAGCTTTGGAAGAAAGCAAGAAGATGAAAGCCGAACTCTCTGGGTCATTGAATTGGTCCACCACTTTTTGTCTTTTGTTGATATTCATTGTACCATCGAGCCGCACCGACCCAAACCGCTTGTACCTGCACATTTTCTCAATGAGGTCCAAGGTCTTGGTGTAGTTTGAGATGACAACGATTTTATCGCCGGTTTCGGAGTGGATTTTATGGAGAAACCGCTCCAAAATGGCAAACTTGGACCCGTACCATGTCTGGATTTCCCTGTTGCGGCCTCCGGAGTCCAGACTAGAGTACTCTTCGGGAATGACTTTGCTGCTCCCTCTGATTTCCTTTTGCAAGTCCAATAAATCGGGATGCGTGCATATTTTCTTCAAAAGATCAATGGCCTTCAAAGGTGTCGACTTGATAAGCGCCCTGTTTTCGTCGGACCGGATAAAATGCTCGTATATCGACCGCTGGAAGTCCGTCAACCCCACATACACCACGTACTCGTATTTGACGGGGAGGTATTTGGACAAGATATCGTTAGTCCTCCTGATGATGAACTTCGATACGGTCTGCGATAGCTCATTCAATTTGGTCTGGCCCAAAGTCACCTCTTCATCCGTGGCTCCTGCATCACGACCTCTCAATATAGGATTTTCAAAATGCTTCCGGAACTGGTTTCGTGTGCCTAGGTATCCTGGATTAGCAAAGTTCAATAACGAAAAGTACTCCGATAAGTCGTTCTGAATAGGCGTACCACTCAAAATCACTCTGCGTTCGCATCGCAATGCATTCAATGCTGTAAACGTAAGCGAGTCGCCATTTTTGAGCCGGTGGCCTTCGTCGGCAAGCATAAGTCCCACCTCAGTTCCTGCCAACCTATCGACATTTCTCCTCAAGGTTTCATACGACACAATCAAAACCGGCCGCACGATGTTCCTGCCTGTAGCCACGGACCACTGCTGGAGAGCCAGGCCCAAGTCTGCGTTCTTGGTGGACTTTCCATCCACAGCCAAAGGCGTGAGAACACCTTCTCCCAACCATTTGACAATCTCATTGGCCCAATTACGAACCAAGGACGAGGGACACACGATGATGCACTTTTGGATGGTCTTTTTCCCACGTGGGCTCTGCTTGAGCAATGTCCACATGAGCGCAATGCACTGGAGAGTTTTTCCAAGTCCCATTTCATCCGCCATTATACAACCACGAGCTCTGGCATCCATGAGACCGGCTGTGCACCTGTATAAGAACTTGACACCCGCCACCTGATGCGGGCGGAGGATCTTGGCAAGCCGGGGATCTATCACGACGGGAACATTAGGGTGTTTATCTGCCGCATCCTGTTCTTTGCATATGCCTAGCATCTCAGCAAGGGACTTTTGAGGCCGACGTTTTTTGGGAGCAGGTCCTTCTTCGGGTGCAGGAGAGCTGCTGATGTCGGGAGAATTGTTGTTTGGAGAAGTGTTGTCAGAAGTGCTGTCAGAAGTACTGTCGGAAGTACTGTCAGAAGTAATTTTTGACACATCCAGTCCTTCAGGTTCGATTTCTGGAAAAACATCAATTGTAGGGTCATAAAGAACAATAGCAAACTCATTGGTGGGGTCGTGGAGCGGGCGTGGAGGCACAACAATCTTGCGACGAGTACCTAATGGTGGCGGCGGGAGTGCATGGGCCATAAACTCCTTGTTTGCCTCTGTCTTCACAAATGGTACCAGAAATGATTTGCGCATGGTGCCTTCCACCTTCAGGCGGATGTCTCCATTTAGCATGGCCCGCGGTAGCAAAGCACCCTTTCTCTTGGGCCGAAGCACCAAGTTCTGGCCATCCATGTGGTCTTCCTCATACACATCGTCTTCTTCAACGGTGATTGGCGAGTCTTCATCGCCCACAATATAATTTTTGACGCCCTGTTTGGCGTGGCGGGACCTGAGCCCGGAATCCCTTCGGTTCACATTTTCCTGGGTCACTTTTTGGGAGAAAGGCACTCGGAACGGCCGGGCCAAACGGGTATTTGAATCTAGGATTTTGGGCGGCCGATTTTCTTTGGCCATTCCTGCCCCGGACCCAAGTGGCGTTGTGAATTCTTTGAGTGGTTTTTTGTATACCATGTTTGATGAATGGTGAGAATGGAGAATTGGGAGTCGGGAATCGAAAATCGGAATCGAAAATCGGAATCGAAAGTCCTGCGGATTTAGGATAAATTTGTATATATTCCAAAATTAAATGAGAGAATACACGCTATTTCGTGTTAAGGTTGGTTGTATGTAGTTCTTGAAGAACGCGTACGGCCGTGATGCGTATAACTCGATAAGCCGTAGAATGGCTTATATGCCGGCTTTCGATGTCAAACATCCGTACCTCCGGTAAGCCATAAAAACCAAGGTATTATAGTCTCATCAAGGTAGGTGAATACCTCCTTGTTGGTGTTAAGTTAGGAAGACTAGTTCTTGATGTGTCAGTATCTTAGATAGATAGTCTAGAGGCACTTCTGGTGGGTCTGGTTGTGAGAGACATATTGGTATGTCATCCCAGTTAGATAAACTTCATTAACTCTTATAAAAGTTCCTTATACATTGGAGAGAAGCTTCACTCCTACTTGCCACTGAAATGGCATGTTCGTGCATATAGCCATAGAGGTGGCTCTATTAGGAAGTCAAAGCCCAGTTGTAAACAAGTGGATAGCCGAGGTGGATGAATCGCGCTACCTCAGACTTTGAGTTTCAACAAGATCTGGCATTACTTTTCTTTTCTTCTTCTGTTCTTTCTTTTCTATTTTCTTATTTTCTATTCTGTTTTCTTCTTTTCTTTTCTACTTTCTTATTTTTAGTATTTTTTTCTTACTCTCACTTTTGTCAGTATATGGCATTTCGCAGCCGTACCGTAAACTTGACAACTGACACAACATTCTCAGCATGTAATTTCCATGACTGTATAATCCACTTTCTATATCTCCATGACTGTATAATCCACTCTCTATAATTCTATGACTCTCTGACCTAACAATGATTTATGACTGCCTCTAGGCTTCATAACTGGCCGCTGAATAGAACACCTGTACATCTCACAAGATCCTACATAACTAAGATGACAATAAGGAGGATACATTATAGCATTGAAAGAAAATGCTTCTAGAGTGAATAATTGAGATCAGTTCTATGAGAGTTTTATACAGTTCGAGTAATTCGAGTTCATTGAGGGATTCTGTCTTAAGGATAACAGAATTTATATTTAGAAGCGAGTAGGTGCTGAAGTTCCACACTATGATTAATAATTTTCTACATTTGCAGTCTTAGCTTAAAGCAGCATATTAAACTTGAATGCATCTTAGAGCTAGTAATATTGTATGACTCTATTTTATGACTACCAATTGACTTACATCTTGGGCATCGCACTACCTTATTGTTATCCAGTGTTTTTCGAAACTAATCAAACCAGCGACAAAATTATTAAACCAAATACAAGTTTTAATTTACAGGATAACATAGAAACTGCTTTGGTTTATCCGTTTCTACCGTTGATTGGAAGATTCCAAGAATAGTATATGTAAGCAATAACCCGAATATAAAATTTCTGATTACTGAATTCTATAAAAGTTGGTGTGGAACATTATGCCATTTGGTTTGAAAAATTGTACGAAGCTTTTGAAATATTGGTTTGAATAATTTTGTAGCACTGTAATTCAAAGTTTCTTACCCCTTCGCAGTCTTTCAAACCAAATGGCGAAATGTTTCAAGCCAACTCATTAGAATTCAATATTCTGAAATATCAGGAAATTGCCCCATATTTACTCTTTGGAAATCAAGAGTCAACGAACGAAACTGAACTGGTTTTTATCCTGTATACAACAACTTGTTAAAGGTGTACGAAACATTTTAATTATTGGTTTGTAGAAGGTTTGAATCTTTTTCGCACTGGTTCAAATTGTGAAAGCACTGGATACGCTACAGATTCACCTAGATTATGGTATTGACCGTATTAGGAAGTCTATAAGACAAACTGGCATTAGGAATCACCGGAACTTCTATCCTTCCATATTACAGACTCCAGAAATGATGTGGAATCACAGGCAAGTCTTCTAACAGTTCCTTCATTATTTATCAGAATATTTGGTGTGATTGTTTAGGAGCCAATTGTGTAGAGCGTCCTGATGAAGACTATGGGATGTACTGTTGTTTATGTTCAGAGATGAACGAAGACTGGAAGTGTTATATTAACCAAGTGTTAGATACTCACTTTAGCTACTTACTCTAGTTACTTACTCTAGTTACTCTATTTAGTCTAGTTACTCACTCTACTTACTTACTCTAATTATTCTACTTGGTCTCACTTCACTATGGTTTTCGCACTACCTGAAATTGAAGCTATACTGATCAGAAGACGAATTTCTGTAGCAGCACATGTCTCTTCTCAGAATTATCTCAGCTGCTGACCATATCTAAGGATCCTTCCAAGATCAAAAATTGTTTGTTGTGTCCCAAGACCAATATCATAGAATACTAATGAAGAAACTTGTTAGCTATAATAGAAAATTTACTAGATTGTTTTCGCCTTTGTCATAAAAATACCATAAAACAGTTAAATAGGACTAAGGCATCGAGAAAGAATATAAAAAAATATTTATTATTGTAAAGTTTATAACGCGAACTGTAGAAATCAATAGTCATTCAATAAAAAATAAATTGCAATGTTGATATTTTTTATAAGCTAAAACCATTTGATTTCTATTTTTGATCAATTTGTCATTTAATTTTTTTTGTACTTTTTATTGTCTTTATTTAATTGTAATATCTACCGTCCCTTTATGGGCAGTGCACGACCTTGTACATTACGATTGCAACCAGGAAATGCCATGCCTTTAGAGATTAGAGTTTGCTGGAGACGGAGTTGAATTTGAACCTTAAACCATGTCTGGAATTTCAAAAACATCATTTCTGCAACAATTACTTGTTATATAAAGCTA
Organism: Metschnikowia amazonensis; assembly: GCA_008065195.1. Classification (NCBI taxonomy): domain Eukaryota; kingdom Fungi; phylum Ascomycota; class Pichiomycetes; order Serinales; family Metschnikowiaceae; genus Metschnikowia; species Metschnikowia amazonensis. Next base: position 3,348 of record VATE01000218.1, on the reverse strand, counting down.
ATTATATTCAGATTAATCAAGAAACTGACCGAATAGATGACTGGGTACCCAATAAGAATTAGATATAGGCTCTTAAATTTACTGAACAGTCCAAAAATAGTCAACTACTAGGCATGTAGATATAGGCATAATATGATACTGTATCTCTGGTATTATTTTACTAGTTCTCGAGTTTATTATATGCAGTACTTCAAAATATTCAAAGCAGTGCGAAAATGTTTCGAACAGTTCAAATCAAATATTATATACAGGATAAAGCCAGTTCAGTTCCGTTTGTTTGATCCTTGACTCCCAAATGTAGCATATATCAGGTAATCGTACAGAATTTCATAATATTGATTCTAATTATGGTTGGTGAGAACATTATGCCATTTGGTTCAAAAGGCTGTGCAAAAGGGTGCGAAGCCTGGAATTATTGGTTTGAACCACTCTATTTTCTTGGTTCGAGACATTTTCGCGGTGGTTTGAACCATTCTGTTTTCTTGGTTCGAAACATTTCGCGGTGGTTTACAGTGTTTTTCAAAATTACTCAAACTAATATTTCAAACCAAATAACGAAATGTTTCACACCAACTCTAATAGAATTCAGTAATCAGAAATTTTATAACTTGACTATTTCTTGTATATACTTTTCTTGGAGTCTTCCAATCAATGGTCGAAACTGACAAAACTAAAGTATTTTTCATATCCTGTAAATTAAAACTTGTATTTGGTTTAATAATTTTGTCGCACTAATTTGAATAATTTTGAAATATTAGTATGAATAATTCTGAAAAACACTGTAAATATTTTTCAAAAAACTGAGCCAGCTGAGATCGCGTGCCAAGATAAGCAGTAAAGATCGTTTTTTCCAGAGACAGCAATGGTTATGCCCTGAGGGTCTATGGCATAGTCATACAGTGTATCTATAGTTTGCCTGGGGAGTGCGAACCACAGTAGATCAGACGGCCTATAAGCTAAGAGGCTAGGCTAACAGACTAGCGTTTACGTTGTGATGTGAGGCCATACAGTCTAATTATATTTTCAACAATTGTTAGCAAGCCTCTCCTCCACCATTGCATTCATTGGTTTTCAATTATACTTTGATTTGTATGACCTCCCAGGATCCTTTCCCTTTTTTAGAGCTTGTCGACGTCTATGGTCTATATACAGGACCACCAAGAATCAGGGTCAATTTTTCCGTAAAACCCACTAAGATGATTCTAAACGCACTCCTGATATGGTAGCTCCAAAAGTATCTAGTAGGCGTACACGTTACAGAACAGGTTACAGAAGTACAGGTCTCTATCAAAGGACAGACAATCTCGGTGTCTGCAGTACTGCGAGCCTCCAACTCTTACTCCATGGATGAAATCTTGGCCAAGGCTAGCAACCAAGCCGTCACGTTTGCCATCCGCTCGGGAATCTCCCTTGCTTCAGGATATGCAATTAAAACCGTTAGCAAGCTTCTCGACCGGATTCCTGCATCGGAGAAAAGCCGGCTCGAGAAGTTGAAGCAGAAACTCGAGATGAAAATGGCCATTCTCTCCCAGTCCATTGACTTGATCCGGCTTCTGGCGGCCCGCGGCAACTCGGCTTTGGACGCGTGTGTTGACTTGGTGTCGGATTTGAAGCAGCAATTTGACCAGTTTGAGGATGAAATCAATGAAATTCTTGGCTCCTTGAGCAACTCCAACGAAAAGGACTCGGTGAAGTTTGCCGAGCTCAAGTTCAATGGGCTTATTGCCAATATCAATGATGCCATTCCGCTCATTAACTTGTCACTCATTACCAGCGGCGTCAACTTATCTTCTTCGTTGAACCTGCACATATCTCCGGGACGGTTGCTTCAGGCATCAAATCACCTTGTGACGTCGAATAAGGACTTTGAGAAGTCTGGAGACACGCCTGTTCAGGTTGGGCCTACTTTTGACCTCAAGTTGTTCTCCATATTCTACAATCCCAGCAGGCTCAAGTACCTCGAGGAGCCCAAAGCCGAGGATTCCGACCACACTTTCATCACGTGGAAAGAGGAATTTGCCCGGGCGCTGTGCTCCATCTACCGCGTGCCCAACGCCGCTTTCGAGTATGATTTGGTCATCAAAGAAGATTTCAATGATGGCAGATACCATAACACAGACGAGGACGATCCTGCAGATCGCGAGGTGGCACGGTTCAAGCGCTTCAAACTCCACCACATCAAGAAGCAGTTTTTTTCCGCCAGCGGCAAGCTCTTGAAATTGGAAAACTCGTCATCGCCTGTTTTGACCTTGAAGATTCTCAACAATGACACTTTTGAGTACTTGGCCCTTGGAGAAATTGGCACGGATTTTGATCACATCGACTCCGACTCGGATTCGGATTCCGACAACGGTTCCAGCTACGAAAGTGCCGAGGAAGATGGCCTGATTGAAAAATACAAGCACCTTTCGCTTTTACAGTACTTGATACGGCTCTGTTCTCTTCAGGAAAGCGAACAAAGCTCGATTTTGGAAGTCAACGATGAGAAGCTTCTGCTCTACCTCAAAGACCAAATCGACACCTCAATTGCGCCGCAGAGTGCAGAGGAACGCAATAAGTCGGGACAGATAGAGCTGTCCAACAAACATATGTTATCGATGGACTCCAATGTGAATCGCTTAAAGCACTTGACTTTGCGAGACAAACAAGGAGATGTTGAATCTAATTGACGAGATTTATTGATGAAGACGAAAACAGGTGATTGAGAAGTGCTGAATACAGTCTTTTTCAAAATTATTCATACCAGTGCGATAAAATTATTAATACCAATATTTCAAAAGTTTCGTACCACATCGCATAATCTTTCAAACCAAAAGGCATAATGTTTCACACCAACTTTGATAGTTTTCAGTAATCAGATAATTATGTATGCTGATTGCTACATTCTATTCTTGAAGTCTTCTAATTAACGGTTGAAACGGACAAACTAAAGTAGTATCATGTTATGCTGTATATTAAAACTTGTACTTGGTATGAATAATTTTGTAATATTGGTACAGTATTTTTCAAAATTATTCAGGCTAGTGCGACAAAATTATTCAAACCAATATTTCAAATTTATTCAAACCAAATACAACATTGTATTTACAAGATAACATGGTAACTAGTTCAGTTTTGGCCCTTTTGACCCTTGATTCGAAGACTCCAAGAAGAGTATATATAAGCAATTGTTCAAATATAAATTTTCGGATTACTGAATTCTAAACAGTTGGTGTGACACATTTCGTCATTTGGTTTGAAAGATTGTACAAAGTGTTGTGATGTGAGGAGCATATGCAGTATTAACAGCATATGTGGCATGCACCTAACCACCCCTTATACAATGGGGGGGTACAGGGCTCCAGCCCT
>VATE01000193.1:6672-26531 GCA_008065195.1 Metschnikowia amazonensis | reverse complement strand
ATGTTTCACACCACTTTTAATAATTTTCAGTAATCAGATATTTTATATCTTGCAGATTGCTATTACATTTTTTTCTTGGAGTCTTCTAATTAACGGTTAAACGGACAAACTAAAGTAGTTTCCATATTATGCTGTATATTAAAACTTGTATTTGGTATGAATAATTTAAATATTGGTATGAATAATTTTGTAATATTGGTATGAATAATTTTGTAATATTGGTATGAATAATTTTGTAATATTCGTATGAATAATTTTGAAAAAGACTGTATAATATTTTTGCCGCATTGGTATAATATCTTTGCCGCATTGGTACAGTGTTTTTCAAAATTATTCAAACTAGTGCGACAAAATATTCACCAATACACTGTTTTTCAAAATTATTCATACCAAATGGCATAATGTTCTACATCAACTTTAAATATTCAGCAATCAGATATTTTAAATCTCAACTATTTCATATACAAATTATTTCAAATCAACGGCCAAACTGACAAAAATAAAGCAATTCCATGTTATGATGTATATTAAAACTTGTACTTGGTATGAGTAAATTTGTCGCACTGGGAATAATTTAAATATTGCTACAGAGTTTTTTAAAAATATTCAAACTAGTGCGACAAAATTATTCATCCCAATGGCGTAATGTTTCACACCAACTCTTAATAGAATCGAGTTATTGGACATTTTATATCTAGAATATTGCTTATATATATTATTATTGGGGTCTTCCAATCAAAGGCCAAACTGACAAAACTAAAGTAGTTTCATGTTTTGCTGTATATTGAAACTTGTATTCATACCAGCGCGCAAAAGTTTTCATGCCAGTATTTCGAAATTATTCAGACCAGCGCGCAAAATTATTCAAACCAAATACAAGTCATATACAAGATACAGTCTTTCAAAATTATTCATACTAGTGCGACAAAATTATTCATACCAAATGGCATAATGTTTCACATCAATTTTTAATAGAATTAATAATCAGAAATTTTATATCTGCAAAATTACTCTTATATGCTATTCTTGGAATCTCTTAATCAGTGATCGAAACGGACAAAACTAAAGTAGTTTCCATGTTATGCTGTATAATAAAACTTGTACTTGGTATGAATATTTTTGTAATATGGTATGAATAATTTTGTAATATGGTATGAATAATTTTGTAATATGGTGTGAATATTTTTGTAATATGGTATGAATAATTTTGTCGCACTGGTATGAATAATTTTGAAAAGACTGTAACATGGGAATTAGTCCAGTTTTGGCCCTTTTACCCGTCATTGAAAGACTCCCAAATGGGGAAGTATGAGGCAATCCTTTAGATTAAGTTTTCAGAATATTGAATTCTAAAACAGTTGGTGTACACATTTCGTCATTTGGTTTGAAAGATTGCGTGGTCGAAACCTTTGAGAATTGGTATGAATGATTTTGTCGCACTGGAATAATTTTGAAAAATACTGTATGATATTTATTTGAAAAGAATTATGTACATTAATAATATTTTATAGAAGGTAAAATAAAAATGAATAAAAAATAAATAAAAGTCATAAGTTTGTAAATTTTTAATTATATTCTTTAATATGACTATGAACCCTAAAAAATTCATAATCTTTTGGCATTGGTACATTATTTATTAATCAATTATGACTAATTATCATACCAATTATTTATTGAACAATTTAATATTCAATTATCAAATAAGTTTATATATTTATATAATACCTGAATTTTCTTTATAATTTAATAGTAATATTAATTCGTATCTAGTATTATTATGGTTAATATCTATAGTCTTGGTGTTAATTATAATGAGTCTGATATAGAATAATATAAATTTCTTATCGTAAAAACTACAAAGTTTTTATATTATCTTGGGCTGGCGACAGTCTATTTCAAAATATTCAAACCAAGTACAAGTTTACAGTATTTTTAAAATTATTTAAACTGTGCGACAAAAATATTCAAACCAATATTATTATTTCTATACAGCTAGAGATTTTGTATGAGTAATTACAAGTCGAGACCATTGCTATTGAGATGAACCAGGAGCTCTGACTATATACAACCGGTGGTAAGTAAAAGATCTGTATAGATAGTAGAGTATAATAGTATAGTATAGTAGATTTGTATTTAAATTCGTAAATAATATAGTATAGTAAATTTGTTTTTAAATTCGTAAATACTATAGTATAGTAAATTTGTATTTAAATTCGTAAATACTATAGTATAGTAAATTCGTATATAAATTCGTAAATACTATAGTATAGTAAATTCGTATATAAATTCGTATAATACTATAGTATAGTAGATCCCGTATGAGTAGCACACTACCCATACAGACAAGTTTATCTATGCTGGTCGATCTAGACGTGACCTTGGGCAACTGAGCTGATCTCAACTACCCAAGTATGGGAAACCAGAATTATTTCCCTACTACATCCAGTGTCTAACTCAAAATCATAGCGTTTAGTTTGCGCACGTGTTTCAATATAATCACGTGCCGTCACACGTGACGCGCACATAGCACGTCAAAAATTTCTCACCACTCTACCACCCAAGCATGTTCAGTGGACTCCTCAATCCCGGCCTCGTCAGTCGGTCCGTCGGCCTCTGTGCCGGCAGCCGTGCGTAATTATTTACACTGTTTTTCAAAATTATTCAGCGCGCAAAATTATTCATACCAATATTTCAAAAATATTCAAACCAAATGGCATAATGTTTCACACCAACTTTAATGGAATTTAGTAATCAGAAATTTTGGTCAGTTGCTTATATACCCTACTCTTGCAGTCTACCAATCAACGGTCGAAATGGGCAAAACTAAACTAGTTTCATGTTATGCTGTATATTAAAACTTGTATTTGGTATGAATATTTGTCGCACTGGTATGAATATTTGTCGCACTGGTATGAAAAATACTGTATTATGAAAAGTTTCAACCACTGAACACCATCCACATTGGGCGAAGTCTAGGCAGTGCGAACTTCTCGGAGACATTACACATGAACCTTGTTCGCATAAAATATCAGTTTGGCTTTCCGTACAGAACTTAGCGTCCTTCTCTGAAAGAGATCCCCTCCAGGGCTTCTAAATCTACTTTCTGGGCGTTCTTCTTTTCCTCTTGGAAGATGCGCTCAATGGCAGCATCTCTAGCTTCCTCATCTGCATATTGCTCTTTTCCCTCTTGGAAGAGGTTCTCGATGGCAGCATCTCTAGCTTTGTCATCATTAGGTTTCTCATCTTGGAAGAGACGTTCAACTGCAGCATCTCTAGCTTCCTCATCTGCATATTGCTCTTTTCCCTCTTGGAAGATACGTTCAACTGCAGCATCTCTTTCCTGGTCGGTGCCAGTAAGAGACTTGGACTGGGGGTCGATAGCTGGCATGGCCAAAACAGCGGAAGCGAGCAAGATTAAGGTAGTGAATTGCATTGTAGTAGATGAGTAGGTGATAGTAGACTAGAAGATAGTGGACTAGATGATATTAGAACAAGATGGCGGATGCTTCTTATATAGACAAGGCTAGCAAAGCCACTAAGCCATGTAGAAGCACTAATCCACACTAAGCCTCGAAAATCATTGAGCTAAGCCGCGCGAAATTAATAAGTAGGATGTAGATCGTAGGACGTAGGCAAAGCCCCAGCCGGGCTATTTCTTTTTATGTCCTGCACATTGTCCTTGACGATGTGAGCATCGGCTTAGCAAGGAGCCATTGAGCAGCGTTTTAGAAGTATTCAAGCCAAAAAGATATTTTGATTTTGTAATAATGGTTATTTAATTTGGATTATTAATATAGTGGCTTATATGCAGGAATTGATAAAATCAATTTTAAAAAGCTGAATTTCTAGTAAAGTAGTTAAATTAGATACTATAGAAGTAGAAGTTTTCAAACAAGCGCGGCGAAACGATTGGATCATTCAAAATTTTGCACCAATTCGCACATATTTTCTGATCTAAGCGGTTATATACAGGACGTCATGAATTTCTGTTTTGACTGTTTGAACCAAATATTTAAATTTCGGAATACAGTAATTTTCAAAATTATTCAAACCAGTGCGACAAAATATTCATACCAATGCGACAAAATATTCAAACCAAATACAATTTTTAATATACAGCATAAATTGAAATCTATTTTAGTTTTGTACGTTTCGACCGTTGATTCGAAGACTCCAACAATAGGATATAATAGCAACCAGCAAGATATAAAATATATGATTACTGAAAACTATTCAAAGTGGGTGTGAATCATTATGCCATTTGGTATGAATAATTTGTCGCACTGGTATGAAAAATTTTGAAAAATTGGTATGAATAATTTTGAAAAAGACTGTAAACTGCGACAAAATTATTCAAACCAATATTTAAATTATTCATATCAATATTTAAATTATTCATATCAATATTTAAATTATTCAAACCAATATTTAAATTATTCATATCAATATTTAAATTATTCATATCAATATTTAAATTATTCAAACCAATATTTAAATTATTCATATCAATATTTAAATTATTCATATCAATATTTAAATTATTCATATCAATATTTAAATTATTCATACCAATAATTTTCAATTACAGTATTTTTCAAAATTATTCATACCAATGCGACAAATTATTCTACCAATTCTCAAAAAGTTTCGTACCACTTCGCACAATCTTTCAAACCAAATGACGAAATGTGTGACACCAACTGTTTTGGAATCAATATTCTGTAATCTTAATCTAGAGGATTGCCTCATATATACATCTAGGAGTTAAGGGTCAAAGGGTGAACTAGTTTCCATGCTATCTTGTATATGCAAACTTGTATTTGATTTGAATAATTTTGAAATATACTATGAATAAATTGAAATATAGTATGAATAAATTGAAATATAGTATGAATAAATTGAAATATACAGTCTTTTTCAATATGTTTCATACCAGTGCGACAAAATTATTCATACCAGTGCGACAAAATTATTCATACCAATATTTCAAAGTTATTCATACCAATATTTCAAAATTATTCAAACCAAACAAAACTTTCAATATACAGCAAAATATGGAAACTACTTTAGTTTTGTCCGTTTCACCCTTAATTGGAAGACTCCAGGAATAGAATGTAATAGCAATCAGTCAGATATAAAATATCTGATAACTGAAAACTATTAAAGTTGGTGTGAAACATTATGCCATTTGGTATGAATATTTTGTCGCACTGGTATGAATAGTTTTGAAATATTGGTATGAAAAATTTTGTCGCACTGGTATGAAACATTTTGAAACATTGGTATGAATAATTTTGTCGCACTGGTATGAATAATTTTGAAAAAGACTGTAGTATGAATAATTCTGAAATATAGTATGAATACAGTATTTTTCAAAATTATTCATACCAATATTTCAAAACTATTCATACCAATATTTCAAGATTATTCATACCAATATTTCAAAATTATTCAAACCAAATACAAGTTTTAATATAGCATAACATGGAAACTACTTTAGTTTTGTCCGTTTCACCCTTAATTAGAAGACCCTAAATAAATATATAAGGCAATCTTCAGATTTTAGAATTCAGCTTATTGAATTCTATTAAAAGTTGGTGTGAAACATCATGACATTTGGTATGAATAATTTTAAAATATTGGTATGAATACTTTTTTCGCATTGGTATGAATAATTTTGAGAAATAGTGTAATTTTGAAATATACTATGAATAATTTTGAAATATACTATGAATAATTTTGAAATATACTATGAATAATTTTGAAATATACTATGAATAATTTTGAAATATACTATGAATAATTTTGAAATATACTATGAATAAATTGAAATATACTATGAATAATTTTGAAATATACTATGAATAATTTTGTCGCACTAGTTTAAATACACTGTTTTTCATTTCAAATCAAACCAAATACAAATTTTAATACACAGCATAGCATGGAAACTACTTTCGTTTTTTCCGTTTCGACCGTTTGGAAGATTCAAAGAATGTTATATAAGAGCAATCCCAGATTTAAAAAAGATTACTGAAATTTATTTAAAGTCGGTGTGAAACATTATTTGGTATGAATATTTTGTCGCACTAGTTTGTATAATTTTGAAATATTGGTCTGAATAATTTCGTCGCACTGGTATGAATAATTTTGAGAAATACTGTAAATTTTATACCTTCGCACGTTTCAAAATACAAGTTGTTGTAGGATAAGAAACCGGTTGAAACCATCCGTTTAACCTTGATTAGTACTGCAAGCTTTCCAAATAGTACATAGAGGCAATCTTCCAGATTAAAATTTCGAATATTGTTTAATAAAAGTTGGTACATGCCTTTTTAAAAGATTGTAGTTGTATGAATTGGTTTAAAGATTGCGAGTGGTACAGTATTTTTCAAAATCATTTAAACCAGTGCGACAATTACTCAAACAATATTTCAAAATGTTTTATACCAATTCAAATTACAGTGTTTTTTAAAATTATTCATACCAAGATTTCAAAATTATTCAAACCAAATGGCATAATGTTTCACATCGACTTTTAATAGAACTCAATATTCTGAAATCTAAATCTGAAGATTGCCTCATATATATATTTAGGGTCTTCTAATTAAGGGTGAAACGGACAAAACTAAAGTAGTTTCCATGTTATGCTATATTTAAACTTGTATTTGGTTTGAATAATTTGAAATAGTTTGAATAATTTGAAATATTGGTTTGAATAATTTGAAATATTGGTTTGAATAATTTGAAATATTGGTTTGAATAATTTCGTCGCTCTGGTGAGTAATTTTGAAAAATACAGCATAACATGAAAACTACCTTAGTTTTGTCAGTTTGGACGTTGATTGAAAGACTTCAAGAATATTAATTATATGCAATACTCAAGATTTAAAATATCTGATTATTGAAAACTATTAAAAGTTGGTGTGAAACATTATGCCATTTGGTTTGAATTTTGAATATTGCTAAATATTTTGTCGCACTAGTTTGAATATTTTGAAAACAGTCTACACTTTTTTCAAATGTATTCATACCAATGCGACAAAACTATTCAAACCAAATACAAGTTTAATATACAGCATGACATGAAAACTACTTTAATGTTATCATACAGCATGACATGAAAATTACTTTAGTTTTATCAGTCGCGGCCGTTGATTGGAAGACTACAAGAATAGTATATATAAGCAAAATATTTGATTACTGAAAACTATTAAAGTTGGTGTGAAACATTATGCCATTTGGTATGAATAATTTTGTCGCATTGGTATGAATAATTTTGAAAAGACTGTACCAGTGCGACAAAATTATTCATATCAATATTTCAAATTATTCAAACCTTCAAATTATTCAAACCATAAAACTTTTAATACAGCATAACATGGAAACTACTTTTTTGTCCGTTTCGAAGTTGATTAGAAGACTTCAACAATAGAATGTAGCAATCAGCAAGATATTTATGTGATAACTGAAATCTATTAAAAGTTGGTGTGAAACTTATCCCATTTAGTTAAATAATTTTGAAATATTGCTAAATAGTTTGTCACTAGCTTGAAGTTTCGAAAAAGACTCTACTTTGTTTAAATGGACTTAAATGTGTGGTGTCTGATGGATTTGGTGTACTGATGTGTAATGTGTGGTGTACTGATGTTTGCTGTAGGCTCTCTTGCCGCATCCTCGTTTATAGCTTGGATACACGCCGTATCGCGACACACCTTATCGCACAACTTCTCCCCGCGTTGCAACCCTAAACTGAACTTACACCAAAGGTTTGGCTTCGGAATCAATTGAAAAACCCTTACACCACAATATTAGGTGGTGGTACTCACGTGACTGGCCCTTTCTGCTGTACCCCGATCCGCGTGCGCGTCTGCGTCTTTGCCACGCCATTACCCCTGGCCCCTGAGTCCTTACACCACAAACCCACACTTTCCACAACTGCTGACATGGCCAAGTTTGTCGATCATGGCCGGCTTCCCTGCCACCAATCTATCTACAATACACTCACAGACCCCAAGCTTGATTTCAGTGGCCCACTGTCTCCAAAGGGGCAGGCCCTGTCTGTGCAGGAAGAACCAGAGAATCAACTATTACTTTTGAAATCGCCCAATATGTCCAAGCCGAGTTTTTTTGACTCTCCTATGCCTAACGACGAGCTTTCTTCATCATGGCTGGCAATCAATGATAGCAATGAGTATGTGAAAGAAAGTGTTGATAAGTATGTGAAGGAAGCTGTTGAGGAGTATATTACCAAGACACAGGTCCCTTTAGAGAAAACAAATGACTTTGAATCAAATGACTTTGAATCAAATGACTATGAATCAAGAAACTTTGAATCAAATAACTTTGGATCAAATAACTTGGAATCAAAAAACTTGGAATCAAAAAACTTGGAATCAAAAAACTTGGAATCAAAAAACCATGAATCAATTAACGTTGAATCAAATATCTTCCATTCAAATGTCTCGTTTTCAAAATCTCAAAATTTATCTAATGACTTCCTGGTCATAAATATGGATCTGCGCCCATCTAGTGCTTCAATCCTCTCCAATTCTACTGATGATGAACGTACAGATTCAATGGTCATTATTCCATCCTTCAAAACACCCTCGCATATCTTGCTTTTTGAAACAGATGAGGAAGATGAGCCAGAAAGGTTGGGAGTCAAACGCAGGACGCTTGACTTTGGTGACGATGCAAGCACGCTCATTTCCAATACGGGAATTCCAAAATCGGCATTGTTTTGTGATAGTCTGCAGCCATTCATCATGCCTCGTCTTTCATTCACCGAATCCGTGGACTATTTCAACTTGACCATTGTTAGTTCCAGCAGCTCAGTTGTTTTGCAAGAGGCCAACTTCTTGAAGCAGCACATCGAAAGCCTTGGCAAATCTGCCAATTTCTCGCTCAAATTGCTGCAGGTTTCGTTGGAACAAGCAGGTGGAGATTCCAAAAAAACACTGGCTTTGAATCTTAGAATGACAAAGGCCTCGGACCTTGTTTTGATTGTCAACGATGGGTCTCTAAAGATTCCGGAGCTTTTGAAAATGCTTGAGGAGTGCAGTGCAGTTCCGCGCTTTGTGGTGATCAACTTGATCAACTCCAACTACTTCATCAACTTGTTGGACATCATCAATGTGTCTACGCCTGAAAAGATCTTCAAGACGTCTTCATTGACCAGCGGAAAAGTGCTTGAAAAAATCCAAGACTTGATCACACAGGAGATGACCATATACAATCCCACAAAGAATGCTGGCACCAGGATTTTTGGAGAAAAAGGCGAATCAGAAAAGCGCAAGAGGCGGAAATATAAGCAGCTCGAGAAACTGTGGATCTCGGAGTTTGGAGAGTCGTCGTATCATAAACGCATTGACCCTTTGAAAATCACAGGCACTTTGAGCCGCTTGAGTGTTTTTTGTGATGTGTTGAAAAGGCACTTTTCCAATGATGAGCATTCAACCAATGAGAAATCGTGGCTCATGGTGAGTTTCACAGTTGGAGTTGGATTAGGAATCACTCTCAATGCCTTTAAGATTTTTGAGTGTTTGAAAACGGCACTTTTCTCCAATCGCCCAAAAAAGGTCATTGCAAAGGTTGTTCCAAGAAAAAGCATTTTGACATTGTTAGGAACGCATGCAAGATTATTGCAGGAACGAGTGATGGAAACATTTAAGGATTTTCTGGTGGAGATGAAAGAGATGAGCAATGAGATTTTGAGCAGTGAGATCTTGAGCAGTGAGATCTTGAGCAATGAGTTGAACAACCAGATGAGCAATGAAATCAATGGCATCTTAAGCAATGAAATCAATCACTTCTTAATCTCACTCAAAAATCGCTCCAAAGCATCGGCTGACTTGATAGAAAGTACCCTTTCTAATGGCCACAGAATCATCACCAGCTTTATATGTCATTACTACTGATCGACTATGAAACTGATCAACTAGTCATGATCAACTAGTCATGATCAAATAGTCATGATCAACTAGTCATGATCAAATAGTCATGATCAACTAGTCATGATCAACTAGTCATGAAACTGACATTCTTGTAAAAATCCAACATAGGATGTTCACCCTTGCGTGTGGTGATGGCTTCAATGTCCGCCCATTGCTCCAAAAATTCCTTGTGCAGTTCCACCTTGGCATGTTTATTGGTGGAAAACAGGTACAAGTCGCTGGCAAGGTTAAAGTCTGTGGGAAACATGATATCAAAAAAGCCCTGGTGACACATGTATGTGGAAACATCCACCATTTTGTTCTGGATCATGGTCTGAACAACCGGAGCATTATAGTAACCCGGCATGGAATTGGGCATACTATGGAAGTCGGAACTGATGAGCGAGTGGTTTGGAAAGCGGTGTTTCAAGACCTGGAAAAAATGCAAGAGTCGCGTTGGAATAAACTCGCCTCGCGATAAGTTGTCTTTCAATGGATTGAGTTTGTTGGCCCAGTGCAGCTTCGTGGACGAATGGAGCAATGGATGGATGGCATCCTTGTCGGTGAGAAAAGGAATGATGGACTTGAAACGTTGCCACTGGCCATGAAGCGTATCGAGACGGGGCAACACTGGGTGCAGGCCGTGCTCTCGCATGTGCAAGAGAGCATTAGTGTAATGGCTCAATTGGGGGGTGAAGAACTGGTAGAAGTCGCCCTTGTCGTCCACCAATACATGGCCTTCGTGGGGGATGCCTGTATCATTGTCATAGCGAACCAAGTCGTGGGCGAAGTTATCGAAGACTTCCAAAGCAATGAAGAAACAGTGAGAGTCCACGGTTCGATCCCAATTGAAGATGGATTTATTGATGATGTGGAGTTTTTTGGAATCCAAGCCATTGACCACGAGTTTTTGCTGAAGTGCTTGTGAATACTGCTTGAGGGCCAACTGCGAAGAAATCTCGATTATGTTATATTGTGTGCGGGCATAGATATCAGGTTCATGTTTCTGGATGTGATTGAGGATGTTACACATGAGCGTGCCATTTCCTCCTCCCATTTCATAAATGACCAAGTCCTGATATGGGTAGTGGTTGAGTTTATACTTGACGAGGATGTAACGGGCTAGGGCCTCACCATAATGGGGCAGGAAGAGCTCTGTGGGGGTATGCCATAATTGAGAAGATTTTCGAGACTTTGGGAACGGTTGAGCTGCAAGATCTTGGGCATAAATCTGCTTAGCAAAATGAGCCAACTTTGGTTTTTTAGAAGCCAGAGAATGTGCCTCACTAGATTTTGATACCTGAATTGATTTTGAGACCTGAATTGATTTTGAGACCTGAATTGATTTTGAGACCTGAGAAATTGATTTTTGAGTGAGTGCACTCACCTCAGAATTTTTTCCTTCAGAAATTTTTGCTGCAGAAATTGATTTTTGAGTCAGTGCACTCACCTCAGAATTATTTACTGCAGAAATTGAGTTTGCTGCAGAAATTTTCCCTCCAAAATCTGATCTTGTTGTGCTTTCTTCCTGGTCATAGCTCCGGTATGCAGTCTCCCAAGCCTCCATGAATTGATCCGTGTCTTCAATATTTTTAAAGTCAAATGGCTTATCATTGTGAAAAATCTCCACCTCCTTGGAAAAGTATCCATAGTGGGGATTATACAAGGAGTCCTCGATAAAGTCGGATACCAACATTTTTGTTTTGCGAGGCCGCGATTTCTGCCGGGCCAAACGGGCTGAATTTGTTTTTGGATATTTGTCAAATACCTGTTGAGGAGTCTGTTCCAGAAAGGGATAATTGGTTGCATTTCGGTACACATAGTCGATAACATTGAAGGGAATTTTAGATGATTTTGTTAAAGGATCTGAAGAATTTCTTGATTCATTTCTTGATTCATTTCTTGATTCATTTCTTGATTCATTTCTTGATTTATTTGATTCTTTTCTTGATTTATTTAATTCATTTCTTGATTCATTTCTTGATTTATTTGATTCATTTCTTGATTTATTTAATTCATTTGTTTCAGGTTTATCCCCTTTGGTCAGGTCAATCACCTTGAACACAAAAGTCTCGGGCCCGATGGAGTATTCATGCGATTCACTTGAAACTTCTTCTTTGAATGGTGATTTAGGTAAACGGGCTTTTTGAAAAAGCTTCCGTTTGGGTTGGAATCGGAGCAGACGGAACATGTGGTTCCTCAAGAAGATGCGATGCTCAACACCCCACCTTTTGTGTGGGGCACGACCTGCTATATGCAGGATGTTATTGATACTACCACTTGATTGGGTACATACTGAAGTTTAGCAGGGCAATAATAGTGACCAGTATTTAACTGATCCTGGCTCGCAGACTCGGTAAGAACAGAAGTTTTTAGTTAGCTAAGTATGTGAACTGATATCATGATAGAATTAGGAATTAACGGTTACATCTCTCGATTCGCTATCATACAGTATTTTTCAAAATATTCATACAAAATATTCATACAAAATATTCATACCAGTGGGAGAAAATTACTCAAACCATTCCAAAATTATTAAATACAAGTTTTTATATACAGCATAACATGGAAAATACTAGTTTTGTCCGTTTCGACCATTGATTGGAAGACTCTAAGAATACTATATACAAGCAATCCTCTAGATTAATTATATATTGAACTCTATAAAAGTTGGTGTGAAATTATGCCATGTTTGGATAATTGAGTATTTCAAAATTATTCATACTAGTGCGACACAATTATTGATACACTGTTTTTCAAAATTATTCATACACTGTTTTTCAAAATTATTCGTACCAGCGCGCAAAATTATTCATACCAATATTTCAAGATTGTTCAAACTAGTGACAAATTTTTCACACCAACTTTAATGAAATTTAGTAATCAGAAATTATTTAGACAGTTGCTTATGTATACTATTCTTTCAGTCTTCCAATCAACGGTCGAAATGGGCAAAACTCAACTAGTTTCCATGTTATGCTGTATATTAACTTGTATTTGGTATGAATATTTTCATACTAGTGCGACAAATATTTACCAATATTTCAAAATTATTCATACCAAGTACAAGTTTTAATATACAGTAAACATAGAAACTATTTTAGTTTTGTCCGTTTGGTGGTTGGTTGGAAGACTCTAGGAATGGTATATAAGAGCAATCAGCAAGATAAAATTTTCTGATTACTGAATTCTATTAAGTTGGTGTAAAACATTATGCCATTTGGTATGAAAAGTGTGCGAAGTGGTACGAAAATTTTGAAGGTTTGAATAATATCGCACTAGTTTAATAATTTTGAAATATTGCGATGAATAATTGTCGCACTGGTAACACTTTTGAAAAACACTGACCAGTAGACTGGTCGTCATCGAGACCACTTGAGAGGTTTCAGAGTAGGACTTATTATTGCCATCAGTGTATATGCAATGGACTTTAAACGATGGGGTGAAAATAGGAGACCATAAATTTAAAAATGCGGCTCTGAATGAGGTTTTAAGTTTATGTGTTGAAATACTACACTACAATACTACACTACAATACTACACTACAATACTACACTACAATACTACACTACAATACTACAATACAATACTAAATTAATACAATATTACAATACGAAATTAATAAAATACACCAGGATTTCTCCCTCCTTTCCTTCCCCAATTTCTCCAACATGAGTGCCTATACAGTATTTTCAAGTATTTAAGTACAGTCTTTTCAAAATTATTCATATCAGTGCTACAAAATTATTCAAACCAAATGGCATAATGTTTCACACCAACTTTTAATAGAATTCAGTAATCAGAAAATTTATATTTGGAAGATTGCTTATATATACTCTTCTTGGAGTCTTCCAATCAATTGTTTCAATGGACAAAACTAGAGTAGTTCTCATGTTATGCTGTGAATTAAAACTTGTATTTGGTATGAATAATTTTGGTATGAATAATTTTGGTATGAATAATTTTGATTGTATGAATAATTTTGAAAAATAGTGTAGCGCGAAAATGTTCCAACAAGTGTTTTTCAAACTATTCAAACTAGCGCGACAAAATTATTTAATAATATTTCAGATCTATATTACCATACTTTGAAGAAATATTAGATTTTGAAAAATTAGAATTAATAGCTAAAACATTAATTAAATTAAGTTATACTATGAATAACTATAATTTATCTAATACTAAATTAATACCTCCAAAAGGTATTTACGCATTTATTACCTAATGGTGAAAAAGATTATTCTATTAGTCATCTGAGACTGATAATTTATCATTTAAGATCAATAATGAACCACGGTTTAAATATTTAGAAGATGGACTTGTTATAGATAGTTTAACAGGAAAGTAGCTCATAATAATATTATACTTTTATTTATGAAGTTCGTAAACCAGATGGTACAGTATTTTTCAAAATCATTCATACCAAGGCGACAAAATTATTCATACCAGTGCGACAAAATTATTCATACCAATATTTCAAAATTATTCATACCAATATTACAAAATTATTCATACCAATATTACAAAATTATTTACCAAATACAAGTTTAAATATACAGCATATCATGGAAACTACCTTAGTTTTGTCCGTTTCGAATGTTGGTTGGAAGACTCCAAGAAAAGAATGGAATAGCAATCAGCGAGATATAAAATATCTGATTACTGAAAACTATTAAAAGTGGTGTGAAACATTATGCCATTTGGTATGAATAATTCTGTCGCACTGGTATGAAAAATTTTGAAATATTGGTATGAATAATTTTGTCGCACTGGTATGAATAATTTTGAAAAAAACTGTACATATGAATTATTCATTAAAATCGATGAATTAGTTAATATTTCGCACCACTTCGCACCTTAATTCCAACTTCAAGTTGATATATACATAAAACATGGAAACTAGTTTATTTTATCCGTTTTCCCTTGATTTGAACACTGAGTAAATATGAGGCAATCTTCTAAATATTTTAGAATATTGAATTTAAAGAAGTGTGAAACATTATCCATTTGGTTGAAATTGTGAGCAGTGGTCGAAACTTTAAAATTTTGGTTTGATAATTTTGTCGCGCTGGTGTGAATAATTAAAAGTTGATTACAAGTTGTATGGACAACAAGGAAGCTAGATTGTCTGACCCTTGGCTCCCAAATAAGGCAATTCTCTAGATGAATTTTGGAGTATTGAATTAATATCTAAGATTAGAACTGAATTAATATCTAAGATTAGAACTGAATTAATATCTAAGATTAGAATACTAAATATCTAAGATTACAATACTTAATATCTAAGTTTACAATACTTAATATCTAAGATTACAATACTTAATATCTAAGATTACAATACTTAATATCTAAGATTACAATACTTAATATCTAAAATTACAATACTTAATATCTAAAATTACAATACTTAATATCTAAGATTACAATACTGATTTATGAAAGTTGGTTTAAAGATTGTGCAATAGGTGCGAAACTTTTAAATTGTTGGTTTATAATTTTTCGCACTGGTTTGAATAATTTTGAAAACACCAGTATAATTCAATAATTCAAATCTTCGTTCCACTTCGCAAATCTTTCATACCAAATGAATCATTGTTCATAATTCATGAAATTCATCACTCTAAAATCTTACTCTTGTACTACTCGGGAGTCTTTCAAGCTCAACGGATGTATCTGAATTGGATCCTCCTGCATATACCATCTTGTATGAGAGTGCGAAATGGTACGAAACTTTTGAAGTTGATTAGAACAAATCTTTTTTATTCATAGCAATATTTCAAAATTTCAAACTAGCGCGACAACAACCCAAATACAGTATTTTTCGATACAGTCTTTTTCAATATTATTCATACCAATGCAACAAAATTTTTCATACCAGTGCGACAAAATTATTCATAGCATATTACAAAAATATTCATACAAATATTACAAAATTATTCATACCAATATTACAAAATTATTCATACCAAGTACAAGTTTTATTATACAGCATAACATGGAAACTACTTGAGTTTTGTCCGTTTCAACCGTTAATTAGAAGACTCCAGGAATAGAATGTAATAGCAATCAGTAAAATATAAAATATCTGATCACTGAAAACTATTAAAAGTTGGTGTGAAACATTATGCCATTTGGTATGAATAATTTTGTCGCACTAGTTTGAATAATTTTGAAATATTGGTATGAATATTTTTTTCGCACTAGTTTGAATAATTTTGAAATATTGGAATGAATATTTTTTTCGCACTAGTATGAATAATTTTGAAAAAGACTGTATTATTCATACCAATATTTCAAATTATTCATACCAGTGCAACAATATTATTCATACCAAATGGCAAAATTTTACACCAATTTTTATAGTTTTCAGTAATCAGATATTTTATAACTTGCTGATTCTATTCTTGAAGTTATCCAATTAACGGTCGAAAAGGACAAAACCAAAGTCCATGTTATGCTGTATATTAAACCTGTACTTGGTTTGAATAATTTTAAATTACAGTCTTTTTCAAAATTATTCAAACTAGTGCAACAAAATTATTCATACCAATGCGCAAAATTATTCATACCAATGCGCAAAATTATTCATACCAATATTTCAAAATTACTCAAACCAATATTTCAAAATGTTTCATACCTCTTTGCATATTCTTTTAAAGCAAATGGTATAATGTTTCACACCAACTTTTATTAGAATTCAATACTAAGAAATCTTAGGATTGCCTCATATGTACTATATTTAGGAGTCAAGGGTCAAAACGGATGAACTGGTCCCTATTCAACTGGTAGAATTATTGGTTTGAATAATTTTGTCGCGCTAGTATGAATAACTTTGTCGCACTGGTATGAAAAATTTTGAAAATACTGTAGCATAATGTTTCACCCAACTTAAATTAGAATTAAATATTCTGAAATTTTAATCTAGATGATTGTCACTATTTGGGAATCTTCAATCAAGGGTTTCAACGGACAAACTAAGTAGTTTTCTGTTATGCTGTATATATTTGTATTTGGTTTGAATATTTTGTTGTACTAGTATGAATTATTTTGTGGCACTGGTACAGTCTTTTCAAAATTATTCATACCAGTGCGACAAAATTCATACCAATACTTCAAAATTTCAAGCTAGTGCGACAAAATTATTCAAAAATATGTTTCACACTAACTTTTGATAATTTTCAGTAATCAAATATTTTATAACTTGCTGATTCTATCTTGAAGTCATCCAATTAACGATCGAAACGGACAAAACCAAAGTCCATGTTATGCTGTATATATTTGTATTTGGTTTGAATATTTTGTTGCACTAGTATGAATAATTAAAAATGGCTATGATAATGGCTATGAATATTTAAAAAATTGGTACGAATTATTTTGAAAAATACTTTTATCGCATTAGTATGAATATTTGAATACTGTACCGCAAAATTTGACACTCACCAGCGCAACTTGGATTCACGTCAAAAAATTCTCGGTCATCAAATTTGTATGCAAAAAATTCCGCTTCTACCTTGAAGGACGATCCTTTACCCTCTTGTGCGACCAAAAGTCGATTTCCCAAATTTTTGATTAATATAACCGGCCCATCCGTACCGCAGAACTCTTGACCCCCGCTTATAAAAATGGCACCGCAACCATCGCTTGCAGGTTTTATTTGTTCTCGGTTACTGGCTTCCCAGTTACTGGCTTCCCAGTTACTGGCTTGACCCCTCCACCGGCTTCCCGACCACTACCTTTCGGGCTCGCTGTCAACGCTATTCTTACAATAGTCGACAAATTCTTCAATCGGGTTCATTTTTACCCTCTGGCTGACTCCTCAGCCCAATCCATGCTCGACATTCTCACTTCTGATTACTTCCCGCTCCACGGTATTCCATGCCGTGGACCGCAATTCAGTGATATGTTCTGTCAGCAATGACCCACCTCCAGATCGAGCAACATCTCTGTCGCTCGACATAACAATCCAACGGACGAGTTGAGAATCGCAACAAGCTTATCGAGAACTATCCCCGGCTTTACGTCCAGTTCAACCACGACTGGCCGTCTTGCATTGCCGGGAGAATACGTGCTAAACTCTCAACCATCCACATCACTCCAAGAAAAAGCACCTTTCAAATTAGACCTTGGCTATACTCCAGCTGCTCCATTTCACTTCGATTTCCCGTCCCGGTTGCCTTACCTCACAAAGGCTCCGTAGAATCGTTGATACATTGGAGCAGTCTAACATACGCCCTAGCAGCGCACCAAGAATCGTTCAAAAATGCATAGATATTATGATCAAACACAAGGACCTCCAGTTTGAACCCTTTGAAGAGGTTAACCCGTTTGAAGAGGTTAACCAGTTTGAAGAGGACAAACTGTCTGGCACCTATCAGATGTGTATTCGTTGATGGATTCCCAAAAAGTGGGAATCTAGGTAATTATATAGTCCGAGAGGGGCAGCTTTGATACAGGCAGCTTGTTACAATTGCTGGTTACTTGTTAGGATTTTTGGCAGCTTGTTATGATTGCTGCCCAATGCGGCCAACAGGTGCAGCTATGATGCTGGCTGGTTGTTATGATTGCTGGCTGCTGCGAGCCGTGGCAGGTCGATGCGACTGTATATAATGAGACCACATGTGTCGCGTTAGACAGGTCTTTCGTGATTCCTCTTCTAGTCGCACTGTTAGATTCTTAGGAACGTCTGTTTTACCCATCACGTGTGTATTCGTTGATGGATTGCCAATACGTGGGAATCTAGGTAATTACATAACCCGAGGGGGAGAGCCAGTTGGTGAGCTGGCTCCTTGTTATGGAACACGCTGTTGTTAGGCGACTGTATATAAGGAAGGCACGTAGTGCGCGGTTGGACAAGGTCTACCGTGATTCCTCCACTAATCGCACAGCGTAGCTATAATTTGGGCCAGTGGGTAGTGTACCCATGGTGGATGCACTAGTTTGAATAATTTAAAATTGTATATATGAATTGGTATATATGAATTGGTATATATGAATTGGTATATATGAATTGGTATATATGAATTGGTATATATGAATTGGTATATATGAATTGGTATATATGAATTGGTATGAATCATTTTGTACATCCACCATGAACCTTACTAGGACAGTTTAGCTTCGACTCTACGAATGCCAAGTACGGCGCCTAAAGTCACCGTACCACGTGGCTTGCATTTAATTCCTCTTATCCCGTGACATGGAGCAAAACACAGTGCTTATGTAATTACCTAGATTCCCACTTATGGGAAGCTATCAACGAATACACAGCTGATAGGTAAACAGACTAAAGAATCTAGTGCGACAATTAATCAAACCAATCAATATTTTCAAACTACAATTATTTAAACTAGTGCGACAATTACAGTCTTCAAAATTATTCATACCAGTGCAACAAAATTATCCATACCAGTGCAACAAAATTATTCATACCAAATGGCATAAAGTTTCACACCAACTTTAAAGGAATTCAGTATTCAGAAAATCTATATCTTGACGATTGCTATTACATTCTATTCTTGGAGTCTTCCAATCAACTGTCGAAAGAACAAAACTAAAGTGGTTTCCATATTATCCTGTAAATTAAAACTTGTACTTGGTTTAAATAATTTTGTAATATTGGTATGAATAATTTTGTCGCACTGGTATGAATACAGTATTTTTCAAAATTATTCAAACTAGTGCGACAAAATTATTCATACTAATATTTCAAAATTATTCATACTATATTTCAAAATTATTCATACTATATTTCAAAATTATTCATACTATATTTCAAAATTATTCATACTATATTTCAAAATTATTCATACTATATTTCAAAATTATTCAAATCAAATACAAGTTTGCATATACAAGATAGCATGGAAACTAGTCCAGTTTTCACCCTTTGACCCTTAACTCCTAGATGTATATATGAAGCAATTC
>VATE01000158.1:17736-31652 GCA_008065195.1 Metschnikowia amazonensis | reverse complement strand
ATATGGACACATCCTCACACTTCAACACTTGTTTCATCTGTATACAGTTAGGTGAACATGCAGTGCCCGCAGGTGCACTGATTCCTCATGTTCCAACATTGAGCTCTTAGCCCGAGAATGAATATATGCAGGATCAATATACTCTTTCCCTATCTAACTTCAGTATTACTTTACGCTTATATATTTATATCTCTATATGTATACTAGAAATTAGATCTTTATTCTTAATCTTAGCGCTTCCAAA
The DNA here is from genome assembly GCA_008065195.1 of Metschnikowia amazonensis. NCBI lineage: Eukaryota > Fungi > Ascomycota > Pichiomycetes > Serinales > Metschnikowiaceae > Metschnikowia > Metschnikowia amazonensis. Next base: position 31,408 of record VATE01000158.1, on the reverse strand, counting down.
AGTGCAGACTCCCTTCTAAATAGAATTCGGTTGGACCGTGTGACATAAATAACCTAGCCTTTCTATTACCTTCCAGTATGCTATTTTCATCTAATTGTTCAGCCCAAATGTCGTCCAAGTAGGCATTGATGTCTGTAACTTCAACATAGTATAGTATAGAGTATAGAGGATAGAGTATAGAGTATAGTATAGAGTATAGAGTATAGAGTATAGAGTATAGTATAGAGTATAGAGTATAGAGTATAGAGGATAGAGGATAGAGTATAGAGTATAGTATAGAGTATAGAGTATAGAGTATAGTATAGAGTATAGAGTATAGAGTATAGAGTAGTGTACAGTATTTTCAAACTATCCAAATAGCGCGGAAAAATATTAAAATCCTATATTTTAAAGTTCCTTCGCACTTCGTTTATTTAAAAACAAATTGTTACAGTTTTCAAAATTATTCATACCAGTGTGACAAAATTAATAGTATGACAAAAATTTTCATACCAAATGGCATAATGTTTCACACCAACTTTTAATAGTTTCAGTAATCAGATATTTTTTGGTGATTGCTCTTATATACTATTCTTAGAGTCTTCTAATCAATGGTCGAAATGGCAAAACGAAAGTAATTTCCATGTTATGCTGTATATAAAACTTGTATTTAGTATGAATATTTTTGTCGCACTCTTTTGAAAAATACTGTACAGTGTTTTTTAAAATTATTCAAACCAGTGCGACAAAATTATTCATACCAATATTTCAAAATTATTCATACCAATATTTCAAAATTATTCAAACCAATATTTCAAAATTATTCAAACCAAATACAAGTTTTAATACACAGCATATTATGTAAACTGGTTTAGTTTTGGCCGTTTCGACCGTTTAGTTGAAGACTACAGTTAGTATAAAAGAGCAATCGTCCAAATATAAAATATCTGATTACTGATTCTATTAAAAGTTGGTGTGAACATTATGCCATTTGGTATGAATAATTTGTCGCACTGGTATGAATAATTTTGAAATATTGCTATGAATAATTTTGTCGCATTGGTATGAATAATTCTGAAAAATACTGTACTAGTGCAACAAAATTATTCATACCAAATACAAGTTTTAGTTTAAACGATAACATGAAAATCACTTTAGTTTTGACCTTTTCGATCGTTCATTGGAAGATTCCAAGATGCTTATATATAAGCAATCGAAACATAAATTTTCTGATAAATTAAAAGTTGGTGTGAAACATTTTTCATTTGGTTTGAATAATTTGTCGCACTGGTTATAATAATTTTGAAAAGACTGTAGTTGAAATCACTGTATATAGTAGAGTATAGAGTATAGAGTATATAGTAGAGTAGAGTATGGAGTATATAGTAGAGTAGAGTATAGAGTATAGAGTATATAGTAGAGTATATAGTAGAGTATATAGTAGAGTATATAGTAGAGTATAGTATAGACTAGAGTATAGTATAGTATAGACTAGAATATAGAGTAGAGTATAGAGTAGAGTATAGAGTAGAGTATAGAGTAGAGTATAGAGTAGAGTATAGAGTAGAGTATATAGTAGAGTATAGAGTAGAGTATAGAGTAGAGTATAGAGTAGAGTATAGAGTAGAGTATAGAGTAGAGTATATAGTAGAGTATATAGTAGAGTATAGTATAGACTAGAGTATAGTATAGAGTAAAGTATAGTATAGCCTAGAGTATAGACTAGAGTATAGTATAGACTAAAGTATAGTATAGACTAGAGTATAGTATAGTTAACAGTTATTTGCCAAAAGTGCTATCTCCTTCTAATATTTTATCACTGTCTTCTATTCTAGTTTTTCTCATCAAGTAATCTCAATATAGAAATAAATCCCCCTCACTTCGCCCCATCCTGCATGTATGAATGTTTCATCCGGTCTTTTCATCTGAAACATGTGTGACTTCAGGGGATCCTGCATGTGAGTGGGAGCCCTTGCAAGTTTCAGACATGCAGGGTGCAAATTACCGGGGTATATGCAGGTCCGGTTGGTAAAGTGCGCACGATTATTTGGAATGACCCTTGATCAACATTAAGGATGGACTGATATCAATTGAGACATAGATAGGTACATGTGAAGTTGGTGATGGCGGTCAAGAACCAGGGTATATAACGGTTATAGAAGCCAGTACATCTCAAAAAAACAAAACAAAACAAACCCGAACTAAATCCAATATAGTATATTCAGGAATAGTACAAGGTGTGTAGGTTTTATGTTGAAGTTTATGATACTACTTATTAAAGAGTGTGATGATAAAGATGGGATTCGCATTGCATAAATAGATGGGTGTATAGTTAAAGTGTGCGACGACGTAGTGTCAGACCTCAGTACACAGTACACAGTATCACAGTGTAATATTATTAGATTATCATAGTATGACATTATTACACTATAACACTAACACTAACACTAACACTAACACTAACACTATAACACTAACACTAACACTAACACTAACACTATAACGCTATATTAGACCTACACTATCTACTTCAATTCTCAGTATGGTATCTCTGTACGTACTAAACGGTCATTAGAGCTAGACATGTCTGGTTTTCTTGAAACCTTATCTAATCTTCTTGAGATGGCATGTCTTTGGAGAAGATCCTCGTCTACCATAATAGGGACCTTTGTGGTAAATTATGAATCAAAGTCAAAGCTAGATAGGTGATGTAAGCTGACTGTATGAAGATAGAGAGAGTAAGAGTAAGAGTAAGATAAGTAAGAGTATGATGAGTAAAAGTAAGATCAGTGTATGAAGATAGAGAGAGTAAACAGTATGAACATAGAGAGAGTAAGAGTAAGAGTAAGATAAATAAGAGTATGATGAGTAAAAGTAAGATCAGTGTATGAACATAGAGAGAGTAAGAGTAAGAGTAAGATAAATAAGAGTATGATGAGTAAAAGTAAAATCAGTGTATGAACATAGAGAGAGTAAGAGTAAGAGTAAGTTAAGTAAGAGTATGAGTAAGATAAGTAAGACTAAAATGAGTAAGAGTATGATCTGTGTATGAATATAGAGAAAGTATGTATATGTAAAGAAGAGTAGAAAGTAGTAAATATTCTATACTACTCCCTCCTCTACCGTACAGATTGCTATCGCTAGAAATCGAAAATCTAGTCGATAGACAAACACCTCATGTTACCACTCTACTAATACCAAAACTCGGCCAGTATCAAAAACCAGTAGCATATAGGACAGTGATCCTACGGCCTGACACATGAAGTCATAAAGAACCTTTCCATTGATTAATGAAGAGAATGGTATTTAAGGGTATACTAGAGTAGAGAGTATTTAGTGTAGTCAATTTTCTAAGCTCTGTCAATCCCTTGCTTAGACCTTATTCTGGTTTAGTAAATTCAATAAATCCTTAGTTATTGATGGACTGATTGATTTCACTATGATGAATAATCTATGATGAATATTCTATGATGAATATTCTATGATGAATAATCTATGATGATTAATCTATGATGAATATTCTATGATGATTAATCTATGATGAATAATCTATCATGAATAATCTATCATGAATAATCTATGATGAATAATCTATGATGAATATTCTATGATGATTAATCTATGATGAATAATCTATGATGAATAATCTATCATGAATAATCTATCATGAATATTCTATCATGAATAATCTATCATGAATAATCTATCATGAATAATCTGTCATGAATATTCTATCATGAATAATCTTCTAGGATGGAAACTTCTCATGTGAATTAGTATTCAATCGTATGGTGTACTCTTGAGGTACTTCACAAGTCATATCATATTAGTTGGACTTAAGTTGTTGTCAAACATGAATGTTGACCTTTGACAATAAGATTGACAGAGAGAATATCATTAAAAATCAATAAAAAATTGTGGAATCATCACAGGAAAGGTTTAGAATAGTTATTCTATACGTCATAATTGTACTTGGGAAAAGGAATTTGAATCATAGGAGCATTAGTGTTGTGCTTGACCAAGCCAAATATCTGAGACTTTAAATTATCACCATCTATGGCTTCCCCATTAAAATATACTAACCTCTATAAACGTCTAAGATGTGTAATAAATCAGATTATCGCGCTTTAGATGTTTTCAAAAATATTAGTGCGACAAAATTATTCATACAAATATTTCAAATTATTTATACCAGTGCGACAATTATTCATACTAATATTTCAAATTATTCATACCAGTGCGACAATTATTCATACCAAATGGAAAATGTTTCCTACCAACTTTTAATAGAATCAGTAATCAGAAAATTATATTTGGACGATTGCTCCTATATAACATTCCTAGAGTCTTCCAATTAACGGCTAAACGGACAAAACTAAAGTAGTTTCCATGTTATGCTGTATTAAAACTTGTACTTGGTATGAATAATTTTGTAATATTGGTATGTAATTTTGTCGCAGTATGAATAATTTTGAAAAATACTGTATTCACCAAATACAACTTTTCTTTACAGGATAACATGAAAATACTTTAGTTTTGCCGTTTCGACTGATGATTTGAAGAATCTAAGAAAAGCATTATAAGCAATTCTCCAGAATAAATTTCTGATTACTAATTTTATTAAAGTTGGTGTAATGTCATTTGGTTTGAAAAATTGTGCAAAGTAGTACGACAATTTTGAATATTGGTTTGAATATTTTAACTGGCTTAATATTTAACTGGCTTAATATTTAACTGGCTTAATATTTAACTGGCTTAATATTTTGTCGCACTGGTTTGAACACTGTAGGTCGTGCCATTCTCATAGGAGATCTCGGTTTAACTCATCAATCAGTCAAAATTAAAAGATGCCTGGTCAAATCCGAGATTCAGGTCACATGGAGAATGTGCACCAGCGTGTATTATTCCCAAGAATGTCAATTTATATCTATCCATTTCAGTGCCATGAACCTAGGATGCGCGCCTTATACACTGTTTTTCAAAATTATTCATACCAGCGCGCAAAATTATTCATACCAGCGCGCAAAATTATTCATACCAAGATTACAAAATTATTCAAACTAGTGCGACAAAATTATTCATACCAAATGGAAAATGTTTCCTACCAACTATTAATAGTTTTCAGTAAGCAGATATTTTATATCCTGCTGATTGCTATTACATTCTACTCTTGGAGTCTTCCAATCAACGGTCAAACGAAAGAAACTAAAGTAGTTTCCATGTTATGCTGTATATTAAAATTTGCATTTGGTATAAATAATTTTGTAATATTGGTATGAATAATTTTGTAATATTGGTATGAATATTTTTGTCGCACTAGTATGAATAATTTTGAAAAACACTGTATAGGTTGCAACCACTCTCACCGTATGTGCAGGGTGTGGTGTAAGGATAGGAAATAAGAAATAGGAATGATAAAAGATATAAAGATATAAAGATATAAAGATATAAAGATATAAAGATATAAAGATATAAAGATATAAAGATATAAAGATATAAAGATATAAAGATATAAAGATAAAAGGTAAGAAAGATAAAGAGTATGAAATAAAAAAAATAAAATATGTTCAAGAATTTTAATTTCACTCCAACTTTTATTAAATTATATTCAGAATGTTTATGTTAGATTCTTTAGTAATGTCTGTTTACCTATCACCTATGTATTGGTTGATGGATTCCCAGTAAGTGGGAATCTAGGTAATTATATAGTCCGAGAGAGAGCCAGCCATAATGCTGACTGCTTGATATGATTGCTGGCTGCTGGTTATGACTGCTGGCTGCTGGTTATGACTGCTGGCTGTTGTGTGCCGTATCCAGTCAAGGCGACTGTTTATGAGGAGAGCACGTAGTGTTCGCGTTAGACAAGGTCTACCGTGATTCCTCCTCTAATCGCACAGCGTAGCTATAATTTGAGCTAGTGGGTAGTGTAGTACCCAAGGTGGATCTAACAGTTTATATCTAGACGATTGCTCATATATGTTGGAGTCTTCCAATCAAAGGAAAAGAAAAAAATGAACTTTTCATATTCTCCCTTTTTATCAACTTGCTTTAGGAATTTGTTGCACTGGTTTACTAATTCTAAAATACTGTAAATCACTATCTGACATAGTGTTAGATTCTTTGGATATCTGTTTTTAAAGTATTCAATCCAGCGCGCAAAATGTTGCCCAAGAAAAATATTTCAAACTATTAAAATTTCGCACCCATTCGCACAATTATTTCGCAATGGCGTAAGTTTCTAACTTTCATTAAATTATATTCTGAAATCTTAAATCTAGACAATTTCTAGTGCACTAAAATTAGGAGTATTCCAAACAGCTGTGGGTAAATGGACGGAACTGTAGTGGTTTCTGTTATTGACAATAAATTTTAGGGTGGACGAAACTTTATTTTTGGAGGTCAACGTTTATTCTTGGTACAGTTTTTGAAAATATTCAAACCATTCAATTTTCGTACTACGCACAATTTTTTAAACCATTCAATTTTCGTACTACAGTATTTTCAAAATATTCAAACTAGTGCAACAAAATATTCTTAGTCGCTCGGCTCGTTCTGGCGGGCATGTATGGAGACAACTCGGGGACAACGTTTAATTTCGACAGTGTCCTCGCGCTGGCACTACATATATCGAAAACAAAATATCCTTCGGAACTGCATATATCGCTCCTTGAATACAGGGCCACCTCTTGGAATAATCTCGCTTTACTCCTTTGCTGGGGACAATCTTGGACATGTTTTTTAAATTGAAAAAAATTGGCTATGAATTCACTAAAAACAACGAGAAGTCTTTTATATCTTCATTATTATTCCTGAGGTAATTGTTTGATTATTTTAATTTTGTTGGATTATACAAGGAAGAAAAGCTCTTATTGGAGGAGATAAAGGTAGACTTTCAGATTTTATGAGCGAGAGTGGAATCAGTTTTACAGCTACATTTTGCTTGTTTTCATTTTTGTATAGCTGTATAACTTCAAATGTTTTTTTTAAAATAGGTCTTGTAAGGTTTGTTAAGGACTTGACTGGATTTGGGCTCATTGTATAAGCTTTTTCAATCTAGGCTTAGGGACGTACGTTACCGTATGATTTCTTAGGGATGTACCTTGGCGTATGGTTTGTCTTAGGGACATACCTTGGCATATGGTTTGTCTTAGGGACATACCTTGGTGTATGGTTTTCTTAGAGACATACCTTGGTGTATGGTTGTCTTAGGGACGTACTGGGTATTGGCCCATTTTATGATCTCTTCTAGCCTAATTTTAGGGACGAAACCTACGGTGTGGGGTTATTGAAAAGAATAAAGAGCAATACTCCTCATTTTAAAGGGAGGCTTAGGCTTTTTTTGGTCTATAGTGTACACCAATGGCCTGTCTTTTGCAGCCATTGAGAAAGTACTCTTTAGGGCAGATTACTAAGGATGCACACCATTACAATGTCCCAAACTCATTCCATAGAACAATAGAGCTTCTAAAATATTATAGCCCCTACTTTTATCAAAAATTAACTCGTATTATCCCCGGTCGTTCACCTCGAGCCCAAAGGTACTGAAATTGTGGAATACTAGTGCGACAAATTATTGATACCAAGTACAAGTTAATTTACATTTTCATACGTTTTGACCGTTCATAAGAAGACTCTAAGAATAGAATGTAATAGGAATCAGCAAGATATAAAATATGTGTTTACTAAAAACTGAAAGTTGGTGTAAAACATTATGCCATTTGGTATGAATAATATTACTGGTATGAATAATTTTGAAAAATACTGTACTTCGCACAATTTTTTACTTCGCACAAGTTTTTATACAGTATTTCAAAATTATTCATACCAATGCAACAAAATTATTCAAACCAAATAAAAGTTTAAATATACAGCATAGCATGGAAACTTCTTTTGATTTTTCCGTTTAGCCGTTGATTGAATAGAATATAATAACAATCAGCAAGATATAAAATCTGATTATGGAAAACTATTAAAAGTTGGTGTGAAACATTATGCCATTTGGTATGAATAATTTTGCGCGCTGGTATGAATAATTTTGAAAAACAGTGTACTTCGCATAATTTTTCAAACCATTTAAATTTTCGTACCACGCACAATTATTCAAACTAAATCTGGAAATTACTTATGTAATTTGGAGTCTTCTAATGGATAAAATGAAAAACTCAACTACTTTCAACGCTATCCTGCATACACAACTTGTATTTGATTTGAAATAATTTAGACGAGCTACGAAACTTTGAATATTGGTTTGAAGAATTTTATTTCACTGGTTTGAAGAATTTTGTTGCACTGGTTTGAAGAATTTTGTTGCACTGGTTTGAAGAATTTTGTTGCACTGGTTTGAAGAATTTTGAAAAAAACTGTATAATTTTGGTAATGGTTTCATTTTTTCGCGCTGGTTTGAATTATTCTGTTTTTAGTTTAAAACTGCGCGCTGATTTAAAGACTTGAAAATCTATAGTCGTTAGAGTGTGAGTATTGTCAATTATAGAATTATAGGTCAATTATAGATCAATTTTAGATCAATTTTAGATCAATTTTAGATCAATTTTAGATCAATTATAGGTCAATTATAGGTCAATTATAGGTCAATTATAGGTCAATTATAGGTCAATTCTAGGTCAATTATCAGTATTGCTCAGTTGTCAATATACTATCAATCGTAGTTCAAGTAGGCAGTGTTAATTGTCGAAGTAGACCTGGCTATTCATGCAATGTCAATGTCAATGTCACAGACAAGCATTTGCATCTCGGAATCTTCGCCCTTGACCTGACCCCTTTTCTATTGTTCGCTTTACTGCGACTTCATAATGACGTTTCTAGATGGGCTTTCGCGCACGATCCCGGAGTATGTGCAGGACATACCAAGAAGCCGGGTATTTTAGGGTCTAGGCCGTTTGCAGTTCTAGACATGGAGACAGATTCCCGATTGTTCTGGTTCAGGATGGTGGCTTAGTTGGATTCGGTCTGGGCTCCACAAGACCTATATAAGCCAGGCCTGCTGGTCTATTTTATCTTGTATCAAACTATTCTACAACCACTTCTACTACAACTACTTCTACCATAGCTACTTCTACTATCAAAACTACATCACAAATCCACATAAAAATCCACTGCTAAAACTGCAATGCAACTCTCTTCCTTGATCTTGCTCGCATACGCCGTCTTGGCCATGCCAACTGCCAACAACACAAACTCTGCAAATGCAATCGGCGAGAGCCTCAACTCTGGCTCTGACCGTCTGCCACAGAATCATCGGAATGCCTCGAGTAACACCAATGCTCCACAAGCTGGTTCTGATGGTCAGTCTCAGAATCAGCCAAATACTCCAGGCGCCAACTTGCCACAAGCTGAATCTGGTGGTCAGTCCCAGAGTCAACCAAATGGCCAAGGAGCCAACTCGCCACAAGGAGGTTCTGGAGCTAAACCACAAGGAGGTTCTGGAGGTAAACCACAAGGAGGTGCCGGAGGTCAGCCACAAGGGGGTGCTGGAGGTCAGCCACAAGGAGGTTCTGGAGGTAAACCACAAGGAGGTTCTGGAGGTAAACCACAAGGAGGTGCTGGAGGTCAGCCACAAGGGGGTGCTGGAGGTCAGCCACAAGGAGGTTCTGGAGGTCAGCCACAAGGAGGTTCTGGAGGTAAACCACAAGGAGGTGCTGGAGGTCAGCCCCAGAGTCCAAATGCTGAAGGAAATGCCAGCCTGACACAGCCTGATGCTGGTGCTCTGTCCCTGATTCCACAAAGTGTTTCAAGCAACGCCGAAAATCCACAGGATAGCTCTCTCGAACAGTCTGAGAATGACCAAAATGCTCCAAGCAACTCCGACACACCACAAGCTGGTTCTGGAGAACAAGCCCAGAATGAACAAAATTCCCCAGGTAGTGGCGAAACACCACAAGCTGGTTCTGGAGAACAAGCCCAGGGTCAACAAAATGCTCCAGGCGCTCAACAAGCTGGTTCTGGAGAACAAGCCCAGGGTCAACAAAGTGCTCCAGGCGCCCAACAAGCTGGTTCTGGGGAACAAGCCCAGGGTCAACAAAATGCTCCAGGCGCCGAACAAGCTGGTTCTGGAGAACAAGCCCAGGATCAACAAAATGCCCAAGGTGCCAACACCCCACAGGCTGGTTCCGATGGTCAGTCCGACAATCAACAGAATGCTCCAAGCGACTTTGGTATGCCAGGTGCTGGCTCTGATAGTCAGTCCGACAATCAACAGAATGGTCCAAGTGACTTTGGCATCCCAGGTGCTGGTTTAGGTCAATCAGACAATCAAGAGAATGGTCCAAGTGACTTTGGCATCCCAGGTGCTGGTTTAGGTCAATCAGACAACCAAGAGAATGGTGCAAGTGACTTTGGCATCCCAGGTGCTGTGGAAGGCCTCTCTGACGGACTTTTAGGAGCCCAAAGTAACTTTGCACGCAGTGAAAAGGACCCCAACAAGATGTGGAAGTACTCCAGTGACGGCCAGCTCTGCGAGGACTTGAGAGACAAACCAATCCAGGAGATCCCCGAGGAGTGCATCAAGGGTTTGATCTGTGGCGAACACGTCGGGTTTAGAATTGGATGCGCCGTGGAGGACGTGCAATTAACTCTGATCAACAAGACTGAGATATTGGAGTACACCGACTCGATTTTGTGTGCTGAAAGTATTGTGAAGTGCTCACCAGAGGATGCGAAGTCGCCATTGTTGGAGTAAAGGGTTCTGAATTCAATAGCCTGCTTTTGCGTTTTTGGCTTCATTCATATATGTCTTTTCCACCACTCTGTAAATGCATCGTAGCACCTTGTTAAACACTGGGCCAGAATCTTTTTTAACAGTAACCATTGGGATGGTTTTTTTCAGCAATGTTGCAGATTCAGGAAGAGTGGTGCTCTGTTGTAGTCTTTGCAATCAAATGAGTAATCTGTTGCTATAATAGCTCTAATACCTTGAGTAACACCTTGAACACTGAATTATCTTTGATGAATGATGATCTCAGATCATAATACCTCAAACACTGATAATAACCTATGGTAACCTTGAATCATAATAAATCTAAATTTCATTAGCGAAACCCTTGAGGAGACTGTTGGAAATTAACTTTAGAGCTCATCCTTCTCTTTGGGAGGAACGGATATTGGCTGCAAATGTATATCGACTCCAATTTATTCATGTGTCACAAACGCCTCCATATTGCTATCTTCATTTAGACCGTAAGTATGTATTCTAAATTCTCAAACTAGAGCGAATCCCTCAATATAGTCAATTCTCAAACTAGAACGAATCCCTCAATATATAGTCAATTCTCAATTCTACGAATATCGTGGTTGCTAAATGCACCTCCTTGACCTGTATATACTCCTGTTTCATCTGCACTCTGCAACGCTGAAGCATGTGAGGTTTTTGTATGATCCTGCATTTGGTTGCTGCCCCATAGTGTCCTGCATATACTCTACCACCTCTCTACTGCATATCTTGGTTTCAACTTATGTTTTAGTAAATATTGATATAAAGGGATTACTGACAAGAAGTCCGTGCACGGATTTATATTTCTCCACTTGTATAAGGACTGTACATAGTCTTTAACTGCATATCACATATCCACAAAGTCCCGATCCTGCACATGCTAGGTACTGGTTGACCAACAACTATATGCAGTATTCCTTAGATTTCTTCAGTCACAGTGGGTAAGTCATAGAATACGATTCATTAGGACGTGCTGTCTTTTTGGTCACGAAATTGTAAAGAATACTTCAACGCGTAGCAGTACAGATTCATGCATCATGAGTTATCGGAGAAGTACTATATGCAGGTATAATACTTGCAGAGAAGTATACAGGTATCAGGGTAGACAAGATATAGTTTACTTGACCCTGATAATAATGTATACTAAAAACGATGAAAGATGGAGACCACAGTTGAGCATCCATCCTTTACTTTCTCCACAAAGCCTACTGAATATGATACTTTCCAATGTAAGCTAAATAGAACATTAACAAATTCTTGTGAATCCTTCTATAACGTAGTATGTACCCATACAGTCTGGGTATGGACATTTTAAAGCTAAAGTGCCAATGCAGTAGCTTACGAACCTAATGAATTCCAAATAATATTTATTAATCTCCCAAAACGGATGAATATATCAATAAAAAGTATTGGTGGAATTGGGGATGTACGGGTTTCTCTCGTACGTCGCATGTGTAAAGATGTACAGTTTTTTCCAGTAACTAAAGCAGCGCGCAAAGTTATCGAAGCAAGAAAGAAAATGGATCAAAGCAGTGCGAAACTATTAAACCAGACTAGCAAAATTCGATACCATAAGTCAAAATGATTCGAACCAAGAAGTCAAAATGTTTCGAACCAAGAAGTCAAAATAACAAGGAATCAGTTAAGTTCTCGGTTAACCGTTGATTGAAAAATCCTAATTATAGTACAATTCTCCAGATGAAAAATTCAGAATATTAAATTAATGAAAGAACATTATGGCATTTGGTTTGAAAGATTGTGAATGGGTGCGAAACTTTTGAATTACAGTGTTAAAAATATTGAAACAGGGCGAAAATTATTGAAACAGAAATTATTGAAATGCGCGAAAATTATTGAAACAGAAATTATTGAAAAGCGCGAAAAATATTGAAAGGGCGAAAATTATTGAAACAGAAATTATTGAAATGCGCGAAAATTATTCAAACTGCGCAGAAATTATTGAAACAGAAATTATTGAAACAGATTTAATATTTCAAAGTTTCTTCGCACATTCTTTCAAACCAAATACAAGTTGTTAAAAAAATCATGTAAACTTTTTACGGTTGCCATTTTGACCTTGATTAAAACACTTCTAAAATTATCTATAAGGTAATCCTCTGGATATAAAGTTTCAATATTGAATTCTATAAAAGTTGGGTGAAACATTTAGTCATTTGGTTTGAACGATTGTGGGTGCGAAACTTTTAAATTATTAGGTTAACTACAGTCTTTTTCAAAATCATTCATACCAGCGCGCAAAATTATTCATACCAAGATTTCAAAATTATTCAAACTAGTGCGACAAATTATTCATACCAAATGGAAAATGTTTCCTACCAACTTTTAATAGAATTCAGTAATCAGATATTTGATATCTTGTTGACTACTCTTATATACCATTATTACAGTCTTCCAATTAAAGGCCAAACGGACAAAACTAAAGTGGTTTTCATGTTATGCTGTATATTAAAATTTGCATTTGGTGTGAACACTTTTGTAATATTGGTATGAATAATTTTGTAATATTGGTATGAATAATTTTGTGGCACTGGTATGAATAATTTTGAAAAATACTGTATTCTTTTTCTTGGTTCGAAACGTTTTGCGCGCTACTTAGTTATGAAACACTGTAGCAAAGATTCAAAATGGTTCAAGAAATAAATGTGGTATGCAAGATGAAAGGCAGCAGTTTAGATTTTCTGTTTAACATTAATTGAAAGACTCTTAAATTTACTAAGGCAATTCTCCAGATTAGGCTTCAAAATATTAAAATAATATTTAAGATTTGAGAATAATGAACTATGAAAGTTAACATCACACCTTTTGGCTACACTGTTTATACAGTGTTTTGAAGCTATTCAAACTAGTGCAGCAAAATTTTCAAACCAAGAATTAAAATTTCGTATTGCTTGAAAATTCTTTCCGATCATACAAGTTTTATATCTGGATAACAATAAACCAGTCAAA
>VATE01000158.1:6713-17726 GCA_008065195.1 Metschnikowia amazonensis | reverse complement strand
AGTACATAAGACAAACTTCAGATTTAAATTTCTGAAATTCTGTTAATTAATAAAAGTTGACATGACGTCATTTGGTTTGAATATTTTCTAAGTGGTACGAAATTTGAAATACTGGTTTGAATATTTTGTAAACTGGTTTGAATATTTGGATAGGATTGTAAGAATGCGAAACTATTGAGGTTGACTCCAACATTTCTCGCACTGGTTTGAATACTTTAAAAACACTCTACAATAAAAAGTACACCTACAGAAGTTGATGAATACAGGATAAAATCCGTTTGATCAATGCCTTTTTAGTATAAAGTATTCGATTCAATAATATTAATTATTATGCAGTACATTTAAGGTCCAGAAAGATTTTAGAATATCAAATAAATGAAAGTTACTCCATTAATCTGTGTGAAGGTGCGAACTTTTAATTACGATTTTACTGGTAATTTGTGCGCGGTTTAAACATTTTTAAATCGCTGTTTTCGAAGTTACATTGTAGAAACGTAATTCTCCCTCTGAACCTAAGATAAACCCGTAAATCCCTAACAAAAGCGCAAATCCTACTAAATCAATAGTCTACACTCTCACCCTCTGATTGGCTCATCCAATAATCATATGCACATTGCCCCAAAATCACGGGATGTACGGATGTTACACGAACAATAGGCGGCCTACTCACAAGCTCGATAGAAGTCATTAAACCTCGCACCAAAAATCCTTCACTTACAGTTCCATGTTTACATGATAAAAGTATTCTACTGATTAATTATGAAAGAATTGGGATTCTGTAATAGTCACGTGATCCAATTTATCAATCTTACACTTCTAGAACCTCGGAACTTTAATCTAGCCAAGTCCAGGTAAAGAAAGGAGTGTATGAGAACGGGTCACGCATTAAACTTAATAGTATTATTGGCATTTATTGAACTAAAGTGAACAATAACATGACATGAACTATGAAATTTAAAATATGAAATTTAAAATATGAACCATGAAATTTAAAATATGAACTATTCTATTCAATCATTTTATCTTTCTATTCAATCTTTCTATTCAATCATTGTATTTTATTTCTTTGATCTATTATTACCTTGGCTTCTCTTCCTTTTGGTCTCGATCGGACTTGGCTTGACAGCATTTCGCGTGACACTTTGGCGCATTTAAATAGCCATCCGCGGCAATTTCCATGTCATACTTGTTGCAATGAGTGACCTCCTCTAATATGTCTCGGGCGCTATCATCAGTGCCATAAATAACAGGCTTGCATGCTGAAAAATGTCTCTTTACCATGTTGTTGATATTGTCTTTGGTTAGCGTTCTTTGTGTGATATCCTTGGCTGCCGAATCACTGCCAAAGCCACCTGGTTTGGTCATGGATCTTGAAGTGGTACATGATGGTTATCTTGAAGAGGTAACTCCACACAAAGCGCTTGCTAAGCGAAGTGAAATGGAAGTGACTGAGAGGGAGCTGGTTCAGAGGGGGGAGCTGGTTCATATTAAAAACTTACATTCCCCCGCTAAGCGCTCAGAATCTCCCGAAATTGAAAATACGCTCACCTCTTATGTATTGTCTATTCAAGTCGGCTCCAAAGATGATACCAATAAAGTCATGATCGATACATGCTCATCAGAATTATGGGTCATGAGCAATGAACTTACTTGTGAATACACCCCCAGTGGAATGGGACCCCCAAGTTCTGGCCTTCGACCTCCTCATATCTCCTCCAGACACTCTTTGAAAGTGTCGGATTGCCAGATTTTGGGCTTCTTCGGCCAGGGAAGGTCCACTACTTTTTATTGGAATGACCAGGACCCTCAACTCAATTCCCAATACTTGGATTCCACATACGCCTCGGGAATTTACGGCACTGACACTTTGAATGTCAACAATATTGAGGTTCGAATGATACTTGGAGTGGCCACCAAAACGCTGTGTGCTATCGGAAAATTGGGCCTTGGGCCTATGATTGAAGAGGACTCCAAGACTTTCCACAACAAAAGAGCCTCCACTAGCTTTCTCAAGCTGCTCATAAAATTGGAGATTATCAAGAAAGGTGTTTACTCCATTTTCTTGAATCAGCTGAGTTCGCTGACGGGTCGCATTTACTTTGGCGTGGTTGACCACAAGAAGTACTATGGCCGATTACAAACGGTTCCGATGGTGAATTTGCACAAGGATATACAAAAATTTGACGTGCCAGCCATCAAACTCGATCAAATTTATATGGAAGACGGAAACTTCAAGGTTCTCATTTCAAATGAGCCTCTTGGCGCCATTCTAGATACAGGAGCAACCATTCAACACTGGCCTGAAGATGTCTTGAAACATGTGGCTGGCTTGCTCCTGGGGAAGTACTTGGCCGAAGCAGGAATGTATCAGATTGACTGTGGATACCTGAAAACAAGCAAATTGGTGTTTGATTTTTCGGGCAAGAAAATCAAGGTGCCGATTCTGGAGATGGTCATCAAGCGAAAACAGGTTTGCTATTTGGCTGTCAAACTGTCCACAGGTTCTTCATACTTCAAAGTGGTACGTTTGGGCACCAGTTTTCTTCGGAATGCATACATTGTGTATGATATGCAAGATTTGCAGGTTTCAATGGCCCAGGCCAAGTATTCCAAAGAAGAGGAACTAGAGGCGATTTTGGGGCTGGTGCCTCGAGCCAACAAGGCTGCAAAATCTTCTAAAAGCCTCAGTATAGATGTGGTGGGGCTCTTTGGGTATAAAGAATTATGAGAATTGATTTAGTGGGGTCTTTGGGTATAAAGAATTTTGAGAATTGATGTGGTGGGGCTCTTTGGGTATAAAGAATTATGAGAATTGATTTAGTGGGGTCTTTGGGTATAAAGAATTATGAGAATTGATATAGTGGGGTCTTTGGGTATAAAGAATTATGAGAATTGATTTGGTGGGTGGGTATAAAGAATTATGAGAATTGATGTAGTTTGAAGATACCGGTAAAATAAGTCTTTGAGAGGGTTCTTAATTATTCTTCTGGGAATAAGAATACCTTCGTAATTGGAAGTGAAATATGGATCATGAAACTACTTCCTTTAAGTTACTTCCTTTAACTTTGTATGGGTATGTCCAGTGGGTCAGGTTTGTTTGTGAGTAAGGGGGCCTTGTTATCCAATATGTGGTGCCAGGTTTTGCAATATCTGATGCCAGGTTTTTGCAAGGTCAGTTTTGCTTATGCTATTAGTGAGTTTTACTTATGCTATTAGTCAGTTTTGCTTATGCTATTAGTCAGTTTCGCTTATGCTATTAGTCAGTTTCGCTTATGCTATTAGTCAGTTTTGCTTATGCTATTAGTCAGTTTTGCTTATGCTATTAGTCAGTTTTGCTTATACTAGTAGTTTACTATTACAGAGTATCAGCTGTAATGGTATTTAAACTTGACGTTTCCATGACCCTTTTCATGATATTCAGAATCCCTACAAGGGTGGATCCTTATTTGCTGGTAATATGGGCTATTCTCAAGTTTGAAATTTAACATGAGTTTCAAGTGTTCTGTAAGTTCCAGTCTTCATTCATAATCAGATTTATTCGCGGTTGATTTTGATTAATTGATTTATATTGTCACATTTTGCAGTCATTAATGGTGTCGCACAAATGGCTGCTCGTGTGCAGCCAACTGGGAGTGTTTTGAAAATTAAACTAGTGCGACAAATATTGAACCACAAAATTATTAAACTAGTGCGACAAATATTCAACCAATATTTGAAATTATCCACCAATATTTAAAATTATCCACCAATATTTAAAATTATCTACCAATATTTGAAATTATCCACCAATATTTGAAATTATCCACCAATATTTAAAATTATCCACCAATACTTCAAAATTATTCAAACTAAATTCAAGTTCTTATACACAAGATAGCATGGAAACTACTTTAGTTTTGTCGCTTTTGAAGCATGATTGAAAGACTCCAAGATTATTATGAACCAGCAATCGTCCAGATATAAATATTAATTACTGAAATCTATTAAAAGTTGGTGTGAAACATTATGCTATTTGGTATGAAGAATTGTCGCACTGGTATGAATCTTTTTGAAATATCGCTATGAATAATTTTGTCGCACTAGTACAGTATTTTTCAAAAATATTCATACCAAATACAAGTTTTAATATACATAACATGGAAACTAGTTTAGTTTTGCCCGTTTCGACCGCTGATTGGAAGACTGCAAGAATATTACATATAAGCAACTGACCAAATAGAATTTCTGTTTACTAAATTTCATTAAAGTTGGTGTGAAACATTATGCCATTTGGTTTGAATAATTTTGAAATGTTGGTATGAATACTTTTGAAAAACAGTAGTAATTTTGAAAAAGACTGTAAACCAGTGCGACAAAATTCTTCAACCAATATTTCAAAATTATTAAACCAGCGCGACAAAATTCTTCAACCGATATTTCAAATTCTTCAACCAATATTTCAAAATTCTCAACCAATAATTCAAAATTATTCAACCAATAATTCAAAATTATTCAACCAATAATTCCAAATTATTCAACCAATATTTCAAAATTCTCAACCAATGTTTCAAAATTCTCAACCAATATTTCAAAATTCTCAACCAATATTTCAAAATTATTCAACCAATATTTCGATATACCGTACCACTTCCACTATTTCCAAACCAAATGGCATAGTGTGTCACACCAACTTTTAATAGAATTCATCCCAGAAATTTACATCTGGACAATTGCTTATATTACTATTCTTGGAGTCTTCCAATCAAAGTCGAAACGGTCAAAACTAAGGTAGTTTCCATTTACCTGTAAATTAAAACTTGTGTTTAGGTTGAATAATTTGAATTATTGGGTTGATTTTTTGAGTATGGGTTGACTTTTTGAGTATGGGTTGACTTTTTGAGTATGGGTTGACTTTTTAAGTATGGGTTGACCTTTAAGTTTGGGTTGATTTTTGAAGTATTGGTTGAATACAGTCTCTTTCAAAATTATTCATACCAGTGCGACAAAATTATTCATACTAGTGCGACAAAATTATTCATACCAAATGGAAAATGTTTCCTACCAACTTTTTAGAATTCTGTAATCAGAAAATTTATATTTGGACGATTGCTCTTATACACCATTCCTAGAGTCTTCTAATTAATGGTTGAAACGGACAAACTAAAGTAGTTTCCATGTTATGCTGTGTATTAAAACTTGTACTTGGTATGAATAATTTTGTAATATGGTATGAATATTTTTGAAGTATTGGTTGAATATTTTGTCGCACTGGTATGAATAATTTTGAAAAAGAGTGTATTTTGTCGCACTTTGAATTTTTAAAACACTGTATAGATAGTAGCATCACATGCCCTGATTAAACTAAATATCACTACTTCGTTTCCAGATATAATTCCCCGTATCTCTCTGTATATGCCAGAGATTTTATTAATTTAAATTTCCTACAACTATAAGTAGGTGGAGAAACTTTGGCCAAACATAAACCCGTACATCCCGACGAATAAGCCAGATGGTGATTGAAGACCTGGTTACGTTCAAAAAGATTTTCAATGGATAAAGACATAGTAATGAAATGGGTGACAATGGCTGTAAACTGATTGGAATTATCCGTTTGAAGATTAGTTGCTAGGTCAGAAGCCAGGTTCTGCACTGGACAGCTATTAATCTGTCAACACGTATTTAAATAATCAACACGTTTTAAATAGTCAACAAGTTTCTAAATAATCAACACATATCTAAATAATCAATACATTTCTAAATAAGCAACACGTTTCAAATAGTCATCACTGCCCTATTAATACATCTCAACAGTCTTGTCCATCTTAGCCTGTCATCAGAACATCCGTACATCTCTGGAGGTCCTACAAGGACTGCAACAAAATACATACATCTAGGGCTAAAAAAAAAATAGATTGGAACCAAATCTTGGAAATTATCTCTAGAAATATTCCATTAGAATCTATTACAGCTATTTGCGGTCGCTTGGAAAGTATCAAGTGGTAGAATTCTCTATAGCTCACAGAAGATTGCGAACCGTGACAAATATCAAATAATTTCACACCAAAAATTATACTAGATTCAGCACATCAGAAAAAGATTCACCACACCAAATTATACTAGATTCAGCACATCAGAAAAAGATTCACCACACCAAATTATACAAATGATTGATTATACAGCAAAATGAACCACTTCATTTGTCCTTTGACCTTGATTTAAACTCTTAATTGTGTACATAAAGCAATTCTCCAGATTTAATTTCAGAATGTGAATTAAGGAAACAACTTTTTGCATTTGGTTATGGATTGTGCGAATGAGTATGAAACTTTTAAATTAGTTTATTTCTTGGTCTGTGAAGGTGCGAAACTTTGATTATGATTTTGCATGTGGTTTAAATTTCGCGCAGCTCCAAAACTTTTGAAATCTGTAGTTTTTGAAAATTATTGAAACCATTTTCAAAATATTGAACCACATAATTCAAAATATAAACCAAATAATTCAAAATATAAACCAAATAATTCAAATTATAAACCAAATAATACAAAATATTCAACCAAATAATTCAAAATAATCAACCAAATACTTCAAATTATTCAACCAAATAATTCAAAATATTCAACCAAATAATTCAAAATTTTCAACCAAATAATTCAAAATATTCAGCCAAATACAAGTTTTAATTACAGGATAACATGTTAGTTTTGTCCGTTTCGACCATTGATTGGAGGACTCTAAGAATAGTGCATATAAGCAATTCTCCAGATTAAGATTTTAGAATACTTAATATTAATTCATGCCATTTGGTTTGAAATGGTGCGAAGTATGAAACTTTTGAATTATGGGTTGAATATTTTTCGCACTATATGAAACTTTTGAATTATTTGAATATTTTTCGCACTATATGAAATTTTGAATTATTTGAATATTTTTCGCACTGGTTTGAATAATTTTAAAAACACTGTAAATTGAAGTTACATTATAGAAACTTAATTTCTCCTTTGAACTTCACCAAAAGTGCAAACCCGATGCAACACCTAAAAAATAATCAAAAAATATTCTATCTCTAATATCTCATTGGTCTTCCTACAATTACATGCACATTGCCCCAAATTAGGGATGTACGGGTCTTGCTCCATCAATACCCGTACTGACATAGATTATCCAAGCTGGCACCTAAAATCCTTCGCTCACAGTTCCATCTATACAAGACAAACATATATTGTATTTAAGGGAATGACGATTGATTAATAGTCACGTGCCAGTTCATAACCCTCTCCCAATCATTTTTCAATCCAGGTAATTTACTCATATATTCCTAGGAAACTTTATTCTGAGCCAAGTCCAGGCCAAGAAGGTTGGACTGTATGAGATCGGGTCACAAAGAAACTTAATTTAAAAATATTTTAGATCATTAATTGCGATATATTTTAAGGAATCTAGAAGTAATTAGACTATGATTTATTCTATAAACTATGTATTATATGAAGTATTATGTATATATGAAGTATTATGTATATATGAAGTATTATGTATATATGAAGTATTATGTATATATGAAGTATTATGAATTCTATGAAGTATTATGAATTCTATGAAGTATCATGTATTATATGATATATTATCTATTCTATCATCTATCATCTCCCCTTTATTGTTTACCTTCACGTTTCTCAATCGGACTTGACACAAATTTCACGTGACACTTCTGGCGTATTTAAAGCCATACGCGGCAATTCACACACATCTTATACTTATTGAAATGTGTGACCACCTCTAATATCTCTCGATATGTGTCAACAGTACCATAAATATCAGGCTTACATGCTGAAAAATGTCTCATTACCATGTTGTTGATATTGTCTTTGGTTAGCGTTTTTTGTGTGATATCCTTGGCTGCCGAATCACTGCCAAAGCCACCTGGTTTGGTCATGGATCTTGAAGTGGTACATGATGGTTATCTTGAAGAGGTAACTCCACACAAAGCGCTTGCTAAGCGAAGTGAAATGGAAGTGTCTGAGACGGATATCAAAGGGTTACATCCCCATGCCAAGCGCTCGGAATCTACTGAAATCAAAAATATGCTCACCTCTTATGTGTTGAACATGCGAGTCGGCTCCAATGGTGATACCAATAAAATCATGATCGATACATGTTCATCAGAATTATGGGTCATGAGCAACGAGCTAGCTTGTGAATACGCCCCGAGTGGAATGCCCTCCCCAAGTTCTGACATTCGACATCCTCAAATCGCTTTCAAACACTCTGAGAAAGTCTCGGATTGCCAAATTTTGGGCTTCTTCAGGCAGAGAACGTCCAAGACTTTTTATTGGAATGACCTGGACCCTCAACTCAACTCCCATTACTTGGACTCCACATACGCCTCGGGCATTTACGGCACGGATACCGTGAATATTTGCAATGCTGAGGTTCTGATGATCTTTGGTGTGGCCACCAAAACGCTGTGTGCCGCCGGCAAATTGGGCCTTGGGCCTATGATTCACGATACTACCCGAACTTTCAACAACAAGCGAGCCTCCACCAGCTTCCTCAAGCTGCTTAAAAAGTCGGGAATCATCAAGAAGGGTGTATACTCCATATTCTTCAATCAGCTGAGTTCGCTGACCGGTCGCATATACTTTGGAGTGGTGGACCATAAGAAGTACCATGGCCGATTGCAAACGGTTCCGATAGTGAACTTGTACAAGGATGTACAGAAATTGGACGTGCCGGCTATCAAGCTCGACCGAATTTATATGGAAAACGGGAACTTCAAGGTACATGTCCTAGATGAGCCTATTGGTGCCATTCTAGACACCGGAGCAACCATTCAACACTGGCCCGAAAGCGTCTTGCGAATTATAGCTACCTTGCTCCTGGGAAAGTACTTGTCCGATGCCGAAATGTATCAGATTGACTGTGGATATCTGAAAAGAAGCAAGTTGGTGTTTGACTTTTCGGGAATTAAAATCAATGTGCCGATCCTGGAGATAGTCATCATGCGAGAGGGACTTTGCTACTTGGCCGCAAAACTGTCCAAAGGTTCTTCATACTTCAAAGTGGTTCGTTTGGGCACCAGCTTTCTCCGGAATGCATACATTGTGTATGATATGCAAGATTTGGAGATTTCAATGGCCCAGGCCAGATATTCCACGGAAGAGGAACTAGAGGAGGTATTTGGTGCGGTGCCCCGAGCCCTGAAGGCTGCAGTTTGCTCTGCTTTAAGCCTCAGTATTGATAAAGTGGGGTTATTTGGGTAGATAGGATTGTGATTATTGAGGAGAAACCGGTAAGTTATTGAGACGCTTCTTAATTATTCTGCTGGAGAAAGGAGTACCTCAGTAATTGTAAGACAAAATGGGCCATGAAACTGCCTCTTTAAATTTGTAGAGGTAGATTGTTTTTGATATTCACCGAATATTTGAAAAATATGAACCAATTCCCAAATTATCAACCAATTCCAAAATTATAAACCAATTCCAAAATTATTAAACCAATTCCAAAATTATCAACCAATTCCAAAATTATCAACCAATTCCAAAATTATTAAACCAGTTCCAAAATTATCAACCAATTCCAAAATTATCAACCAATTCCAAAATTATCAACCAATTCCAAAATTATTCAACCAATATTTCAATTATTGAAACTAGTAATTCAAAAGTTTCGCACCCATTCGCACAGTCATTCAAACCAATGGCATAATGTTTCACACCACTATAAATAGAATTCAGTGGTTTGAAATTTCAATCTGTATAATTACTTCATATGTACTATATTTAAATCTGCTAAGTTTGGGTCACGGCCTAAACTGACTGATTTGCTTATCTTGACAATAACTTGTATTTGCATTGAAAAAGGTGCAAAAGGATTTAAAATTTTGGAATATTGTTTCACTATTTTGCACCATTTGTTATTGAATTGAACTATTTTTACTATTTGTGATTGACTTGATCTTATTGGGTTGAACTATTTTGGACTATTTGTGATTGACTTGATCTTATTGGATTCAACTATTTTGGACTATTTGTGATTGACTTGATCTTATTGGTTTGATCTATTTTCTTTCTTGACGCAACATTTCGCTCTAGTTTGAATACTTTTGAAAAATTATGTAGCGGCGCGCAAAATCATTCAAACACTAGCAAAAATATAAACCAATAGAGTATTTTTGAAAAATATTCAAACTAGTGCGAAAAATTCATAGTAATATCCAAATTATTCAAACCAATACAAGAGTGTATATACAAGATAACATGGAAACTAGTTCATTTTGGCGCTTTGACCCTTAAATCCTCGATTTATATATGAAGGAATCCTTTAGATAAGATTTCAGAATATTGATTCTAAAACACTTGGTGTCATACATTTCGTCATTTGGTTTGAAAGATTGTGCGAAGTGGTCGAAACTTTTTGAGAATTGGTATGAATAATTTGTCGCACTGGTACAGTATTCAAAATTATTCATACTAATATTACAAAATTATTCATACCAATATTACAAAATTATTCGTACCAATTACACAATTATTCATACCAATATTTCAAAATTATTCATACCAAATACAAGTTTTAATATACAGCATAACATGTAAACTGGTTTAGTTTTGCTCGTTTCGACCGTTTAGTTGAAGGAACCAGTTAGTGTAAAAGAGCAATCATCCAAATATAAAGTATCTGATTACTGATTCTAGTAAAAGTTGGTGTGAACATTATGCCAATTGGTTTGAATAATTTTGTCGCACTAGTTTGAATAATTTGAAATATTGGTTTGAATAATTTTGTCGCAATGGTATGAATAATTTTGAAAAATACTGTACAGTATTTTTCAAAATTACTCAAACTGTTGGAACATGCGAAATCAGTGCACTTGCGGGTACTGCATGTTCACCTAACTGGATACAGATGTAATAAGAGTTGAACAATATAGACCAAATCGAGATGTCTCGTCTAGGTCTGTATAGTATCAAGACCTGTACTGGGAGAGGACAGCTCTACAGAAACAGTTCAGGACAATAAGAAGAAATAAGGATGGGC
>VATE01000269.1:0-16029 GCA_008065195.1 Metschnikowia amazonensis | reverse complement strand
ATAAAATTTCTGATCACTAAATTCCATTAAAGTTGGTGTGAAACATTATGCCATTTGGTATGAATAATTTTGTCGCACTAGTTTGAATAATTTTGAAATATTGGTATGAATAATTTTGCGCGCTGGTATGAATACTTTTTAAAAACAGTGTACAGTCTTTTTCAAAATTATTCATACTAGTACGACAAAATCATTCATACCAGTGCGATGGAATTATTCATAGCAATATTTCAAAATTATTCATACCAAGTACAAGTTTTAATATACAGCATAACATGGAAACTACTTTAGTTTGTCCGTTTCAACCGTTAATTAGAAGAGCAGAATAGAATGTAATAGCAATCTGCAAGATATAAAATATGTGATGAATGAAAACTATTAAAAGTTGGTGTGAAACATTATATTTGGTATGAATAATTTTGTTGCACTGGTATGAATAATTTTGTTGCACTAGTATGAATAATTTTGAAAAAGACTGTATATTACAAAATAATTCATACTATACTACAAAATAATTCATACTATACTACAAAATAATTCATACTATATTACAAAATTATTCAAACCAAATATAGGTTTAATTTACAGCATAACATGGAAACGAATTTAGTTTTGTCCGTTTCGACCGCTGATTGGAATACTCCAAGAATTGAATGTAATCAATTAGCAAGATATAAAATTTCTGGTTACTGAATTCTATTAAAAGTTGGTGTGAAACATTATGCCATTTGGTTGAATAATTTTAAAGTCTTGGTTGAATAGTTTTAAAGTCTTGGTTGAATAATTTTGAAGTCTTGGTTGAATAATTTTAAAGTCTTGGTTGAATAATTTTAAAGTCTTGGTTGAATAATTTTAAAGTCTTGGTTCAATAATTTTGAAGTCTTGGTTCAATAATTTTGAAGTCTTGGAATATTTTTGAAATTTTGAAAAACACTGTAGTGCCAGCAACTCTCCACTGGGAGCGTAAATAGCGGTGTTTAGATGCAGAAACGCCAAACGCGTGTGGTGACGGAATAATGGTGTATGGATGTGTGCACGTGACATTGTTGACGCGTCTTGCTCACGTGATATATTCCGTTAGCCAGCACATCCCGGGAGCTCGCATTATAAAGTCACGTGACCATACCAACGCCACGTCATCCACTTTTGCTTGCCGTGCGCGCAGTTACCCGCACAATCCAGATGCATGCGGCAGGAAAGGGGCTACGATTCTCCCGACTTTTTGTACTACTTCCGAAACAGAGCTTTTGTGGCGCCTCCCAGCGGCCATCTTTCTGGCCTTCATGAAGCAGCCAGCGGCCCTCTTCCGCGTGGTTGTAATGAAGAGCGTCGCAATGGGGGAACGGAGGAGGGAGGAATTTAGCCCCTAAAATTTTTTTTTCTTTTTTTACGGAGCGTGCGGCCACCGATTTGCCACCGTCCCCGTGAAACACAAAGCCAGAGCCTGGGGCGTATATAAGCCAGACTTGGACCTTTGCCTTTTTTTTTTTTGGCCCTGGTGCCTCTTTTCCCTCTAGGCCTCCCTCGGGAAGGCTGGTAGAGTTGCTGTAGAAGTTACATTCACCTGCGTCAAAAAGTGTGCGGTGGCAAACACTGTGCGAAAGAACAGAATCTCAAGCAGTCGCGCCAGCAAAATGCGGATGATATATAAATAATCTGCAATTTCCTTCGATGTGAGAAATATAAATTCGCAAATTTTTCGCATTTTTTTTTTTTTCTCGGCCACACTCACACTGTTTTTGGGTCCCGCACTACTATCACAAATTCTCCGCCGTGGTGTACAGGTTCCCTATCTAGCCGCACGTGACCATGTCTGATTCCGCCGTATCGCCTTGCGGTCCTGAGACAACCACACCGGTACAAACGCCTTCGGCGGAGTTCTACGAGAAGCCCGACGCGAAGGCCACTCTCCGTACCGATGCCGAAGATGCTCCGCAGAAGCCATTATCTCCTCCCAGACCGTCGCCGTCCCCAGAAAAGCACAAGTTAGAGGATGGAGAGGGGAATGTGGCCAAAAAGCCAAAAACTGAGACCTCTGAAGCCTTTGGAGCCTCCGAAGAGGGAGGGAAAGAGGAGGGAGGAGCCGAAGCTTCCGGTGGCGAAAACACCGCATCCGCAAGCGGAGAAGCAGAGGTTCCTATGACGCCAGCACCAAAGCCGCCCTCAGAGCCCGACATGAACAATCTCCCCGAAAACCCCATGCCGAAACACCAGGCCAAGTTCGCCCTCAATACTATCAAGGCCATCAAACGGTTGCGCGATGCAGGCCCCTTTCTTCATCCCGTGGACATTGTCAAGCTCAATGTGCCCTTATACTACAACTACATCACGCGGCCCATGGATCTTGCCACAATTGAGCGCAAGATCTCTGCCAATGCATACGAAGACCCTCAGCAGGTGGTGGCAGATTTCAACCTTATGGTGGACAACTGCCGCAAGTTCAATGGCGAAGCATCGGGAATCTCCCGCATGGCCATGAACATCCAAGCGCAGTTCGAAAAGCACATGCTCAACATCCCGCCCAAGGTGTTGGCATCTAACGGAGCTTCGTCGCCCGTGAATAACGCCAATTCGCGGCGCAGAACGGTGATTGAGGACCCCAAGAAGGAGTCCGTGGCTGCTCATCGCCCCAAGCGAACCATCCACCCGCCCAAGTCCAAGGAATTGCCTTACGATGTACGTCCACGCAAGAAGAAGTATGCACAGGAGTTACGGTTTTGCAGCCAGGTGATCAAGGAGCTCACGTCCAAGAAGCACTTTGCAGTGAACTTCCCATTTCTCCAGCCCGTGGACCCCGTGGCGCTTGGCATTCCCAACTACTCAGAAATTGTCAAGGAGCCCATGGACTTGGGCACGGTGCAGACCAAACTCGCCAACAACCAGTACGAAAACGGAGATGATTTTGAAAGAGACGTCCGGTTAATCTTCATCAACTGTTACCTCTTCAATCCCGAAGGAAACGATGTGCACACCATGGGCAAGAAACTTGAGCAGATTTTCGACAAGAAGTGGGCCAGCAAACCGGTACCCGTGGCAACGCCCGTGCACTCGGACTTTGACTCCAGTGACGAAGACGACGAGGATGAGCCGGAGATCAACGAGGCTATGCTCTCGAGCGTCCCTGCAATCCAGTTCTTGGAAAACCAGTTGGACCGCATGAAGAAGGAGCTCGACGAGTTGAAGAAGCAGCATTTGGAGAAGTTGCAGCAGCAGCGAGACGCCCGCAACAAGAAGAAGAAGGGCTTGAAGAAGAAGAACAAGGCCGTGAAGGCGCACTCCGTGGAACAGCAGCACGAGAACGTTCCGGTGGTGACGTATGAGATGAAGAAGCAGGTGAGCGAAATCGTGCCCACGTTGAACGACAAGAAGTTGCAGGCATTGATCAAGATCATCAAGGATGACATTGTCATCAGTGATGAGGAGGAGGTGGAGTTGGACATGGACCAATTGGAGGACCGCACGGTGTTGAAGCTCTACAACTTCTTGTTTGGCAAGAAGGCCGCGTCGTCGGCCATGAAAAAGCAGAAGAAGTCTACGTACTCGTTGGGCAACATCGACCAGTTGGAGCAGTTGCGGTCACAGCTCCAGATGTTTGATGAGCTCGAACAGAGCAAAAGCGGCTCGGGTCACTTTGACTTGAACAACATTCCTGCACAGGAGTCGTCGGACGACGACTTATCTTCAGAATCTTCAGAGGAGGAGTAGAGAAGGAGAGATCACAGGGATGGATCTGTTTCCGAGGAAACAAGCGGTTGGGTATCGATACTCAATCATGTACTATAGCTTCCGTGTACTATATAGGTATTTATCAAGGATTAGAAAAGTTTGGTAGACCAAAAGAGTGCGGAAATGTTAATTAGAATATTCAACCAGCGCGGATATGTTAATCAGATATTTAAGCCAGCGCGGAAATGTTAATCAGTATTTAAGCCAGCGCGGAAATGTTAATATTCAAGCCAGCGCGGAAATGTTAATCAGATATTCAAAAGCGCGAAAATGGTTTAAACCAGCGCGAAAACGTGAACCAACGCGGAAAATGTGAACCAACGCGAAATATGTTCAAACCTACGCAAAAAATGTTTCGAATTAGGAAAATAGAATGGTTCAAACCAAAAATTCAAAAGTTTCATGTCACTTCGCACAGTC
This sequence comes from Metschnikowia amazonensis, assembly GCA_008065195.1. Classification (NCBI taxonomy): domain Eukaryota; kingdom Fungi; phylum Ascomycota; class Pichiomycetes; order Serinales; family Metschnikowiaceae; genus Metschnikowia; species Metschnikowia amazonensis. Next base: position 11,883 of record VATE01000269.1, on the reverse strand, counting down.
TTCAAACCAAATTCCATAATGTTTCATACCAACTCCATTAGAATTCAATATTTTAATTCTTGATTTGGACAATTTCTCATATGAATTACATGGAAGTCTCTAATCAGATAAAACTGAACTAGTTTCCATAATATCCTGTATATACCCCTTGTATTTAGTTTAAAAGAATGTAAATGGGTGCGAATTCTTGGTTTGTTTTGTCGCGCTGGTTTGAATAATTTTCCACGCTAGTTTAAATAGTTTTAACATTGTACAGTGATTTTCTAACGTGATCCAAACGCTTTTTCAGATGGAGATGGAGTGTCCTGCAGAGATCAAGTATGACCATAAGCTTTAATGGTAGAAAAAGCCCGGGATTTTTACGAGAAAGTGGCTAGAAGTGGGGTTCTGCTGCGAGATCAATGATTTATACGCGCAAAGGAGGGCACATTTTCTTGGATTTCTCCAATATGAGCATACTCTTATGTACGCCAATGAGACGAGTGAAATGTGTTTATGAGGGAAGTTAAAGAGAATGTGAAGGAGTGAAAGGAAAGTAAGTGAGTGAAAGGAAAGTGAGTGAAAGGAAAGTAAGTGAGTGAAAGGAGCGAAAGTGAGTGAAAGTAATCTCAAGATCCTTCAATAGATTGCTCTCCCCAAGATTCCCTGAATTTGCATCTCTCAATTTATGATTTTCATACTATAACCAATTCGGCTGGATTAGAGTAGCCGAAGATAACATAATAAAAGATATCATAATAAAAGATATCATAATAAAAGATATCATAATAAAAGATATCATAATTAAAGATATCATAATAAAAGCTAAACCATATTTTCATATTTATATGTTACATTGCATTATTGATTGTTGATGATCCCAAAGGTCAATTGCTTATATACACTCCGTATGTAATGGAATGGTATTAATGAGTGAAATTCTCCGCGGAGCTTAGCATATGGTACACTGTTTTTCAAAATTATTCATACCAGCGCGCAAAATTATTCATACCAAGATTTCAAAATTAATCGAACTAGTGCGACAAATTATTCATACCAAATGGCATAATGTTTCACACCACTTTTGATAGTTTTCAGTAATCAGATATTTTATATCTAGCTGACTGCTCTTGTATACCATTCTTACAGTTTTCCAATTAACGGCCAAACGGACAAAACTAAAGTAGTTTCCATGTTATGCTGTATATTAAAATTTGCATTTGGTATGAATAATTTTGCAATATTGGTATGAATAATTTTGTAATATTGGTATGAATAATTTTGTCGCACTGGTATGAATAATTTTGAAAAAAACTGTACAAGATACTGTTTCCTGATCACCGACTTTACTTAGTCACGTGCGATCGAGTACATTGTTCGTAGAAATATACCGTAAATGATATACAATCTATAAAGTTTATAGAATCTTTAAGCCTTGCCAAGCTTATAATGATTTTAGTGATGCACGCAGTTTTGAGTACAGTTTTTCAAAAGTATTCAAAGCAGCGCGCGAAATGTTTGGAACCAAGAAAAAAGAATAGATTAAAAGTTTCGTACAGTATTTTTCAAAATTATTCAACCCAATTTCATATTCAAACCAATTTCATATTCAACCAATTTCATATTCAAACTAGTGCGACAAAATTATTCAATCCAATACAAGGTTTAATTTACAGTAACCATAGAAACTTTAGTTTATCATTTCTACCATTGATTGGAAGATTCCAAGAATAGTATATATCAGCAATAGTCCAAATATAAATTTTAAATACTGAATTTTTGAAAGTTGGTGTGAAACATTATGTCATTTGGTTTGAAAATTGTGTGAAGAACGAAATCATTGGTAAATAATTTTTCGCACTAGTTTGAATTATTTTAACACTATTCAAAGTTTCGTGCCATTTCGCAGACTTTCTACAAAATGCCATGTCCCTTTCAATAAAATTCAACATTCTGAAATCTGAATCTGGAAATTGCCTTAAGTGGACTACATGGGAGTCTTTAAATATGGTCAAAGAAATTGAACTGTTTCTTATTATTCTATATACAGTACTTTTCAAATTATTCATATCAATATTACAAAATTATTCATACCAAATACAAGTTTTAATATACAGCATAACATGGAAACTACTTTAGTTTCTTTCGTTTGACCGTTGAGTGGAAGACTCCAAGAGTAGAATGTAATAGCAATCAGCAGGATATAAAATATCTTTCTATTGAAAACTATTCAAAGTTGGTGTGAAACTTTATGCCATTTGGTATGAATAATTTTGCCGCACTGGTATGAATAATTTTGAAATATTGGTATGAATAATTTTGTCGCATTGGTATGAATAATTTTGAAAAAGACTGTACAACAAGTTGTATTGGTTTAAGAGAAATTCGGTGCGAAACTTTTAATTTTGGTTTGAGCCATTGTATTCTTGGATTGAAATATTGTATTGGTTTGAACTATTGTATTGGTTTGAACTATTGTATTGGTTTGAACTATTGTATTGGTTTGAACTATTGTATTCTTAGATTGAACTATTGTATTCTTGGTTTGAATCGTTTTTCGCGCAGGTTTAAACATTTTATTTTCCGCGCTATTTAATACTTTTGAAAAACACTGTACAGGCGCACATCATCAAGCATCACCAATCACTAATCACTAATCACCAATCACTAATCACCTATCACAAATCACTAATCACTAATCACCTATCACAAATCACCAATCAACATCATTCTATCTTACCTCCATCTGAATGCGCAATAGTCCGTTGAATATCATCCGCGAATCCAAGAATATCAAAGGAAGACCTGCCTTCATCGCAGGCCCGATGGTCCGCTACTCTAAACTCCCGTTTAGAGAAATGGTCCGCCATTATAATACCGATATCGTGTATACTCCCATGATCTTGGCCCGCGAGTTTGTCCGTAATGACATTGCCCGTATCACAGATTTCTCCACTAATGACTCTGACACACCGCTTATAGTACAGGTGGGATGTAATAATGTCGAGGACTTGCTCAAGTTCGTAGACATGATCCACCCATATGTCGATGGCATTGGCTTGAACTGCGGGTGTCCCATCCGGGACCAGGTTCGTGAAGGTATTGGCGCAGCACTCATGTCAGAGCCTGAGCTAGTTTCCAACATGGTTAAGGCTGTCAAGGACAAGTATGGCCAGAGCGTGTGCATCGAGACCAAGATCCGTATCCACAAGGACTTGCAGGAGACGGTGGAGTTTGTAAAGAAGGTGGAACAAGCGGGCGTGGATTTCATCACTGTGCATGGTCGAACAAAGACAACCCGCTCCTCAGTTCCTGCCAACTTCGATGCCATCAAGCTCGTGAAGGAGACCGTAAAGGTACCAGTGGTGGCCAATGGAGACTGCTTTTCATTGCTGGATGCCATGAGAATAGCTGAGTACACCGGCGTAGATGGAGTCATGGCCGTGCGAGGAATCCTTGCCAACCCGGCCCTCTTTGCAGGCTATGAGAAGACTCCATGGTCGGCCATCGAACGTTTCTGGCACTTATCCACAAGCTACGGGCTACCGTTTCGGATCACCCAGCACCACTTGTCAGAGATGCTCGATAAGCTCATTCCACGTAGTTATTTGAAGGCCATGAATGAGTTGAATAATATGGTTGATTTGATTGATTGGTTTGATGAGCATTTTGTTTTGAGGAGGAGGGGCGATGTGGGATATGGAATGACGGAAGAAGTTCCTTGGAAATGTGTTACAAGTTGAAATCTACAATCTGAAATGAAGTTGTGTTACAATCTGAAATGAAGTTGTGTTACAATCTGAAATGAAGTTGTGTTACAATCTGAAATGAAGTTGTGTTACAATCTGAAATGAAGTTGTTACAATCTGAAATCAAGTTGAAATCTTCAATCTGAAATGAAGTCGAAATCTGTTGCTTCTGTGTTGAAATCTGCATCCATCCTTCCCAACCTATTTCACCGCCTCCGGCTCTGGCTTCTCATCCTCAAATAATTCCCGGTTCTGAAGTGATATACTCCGCGTCATGTTGTTCACCTTGTATATCCCCACTAGCTGTTGTGCTAGTTCAAACATATTGTTTCTTAAAGAAATCACCACAAACTGCGCATTTTTGGTCCGTTCTTTGATATAGTTGGCCACAATGGAAACATTTCTAAAGTCCAACGCTGCATCGATTTCATCCATCACGTAGAGCGGTGTGGGTTTGTACTTGTGCAAAGCAAAAACCAACGCCAATGAACTCAATGTCTTTTCGCCTCCCGATAAATTCGAGATATTCTTCCATGACTTCTTTGGAGGCATCACACTAAACAAGATTCCCTCGGAAAAAGGGTCCAAACTATCCACAAGCTCTAGTTCAGCGTTGCCTCCCATGGTGATCATTTGGTACATTTCTTTCAAAGACAATGAGATGGTGTTGAAGCCCTCCATAAACTCGTCCAACCTCCTCTTCTTCAAGTTCTCCGAGTAGTTCTTGATGCTGTCTCTCTTTTCAACGGATTCATTCAACTCGTCTCTTCTCAGCTTCAATTCCATTTGCTTGATTCCGTACTCCTTCAAGATTTCCACGTCAACCTTCACGTCATCCATGTAATTTTTGAGCTCCTTGATTTCTTCTTCCACGGCATCGAGCCTGACCCTTTCGATTTCGTCCTCTGTCAACTGCTGGATTTCCGACCCGTTGTACTCACGCCGCTCTTCTTCTGCCATCCATTCAATATAAGGCGTTGTGTCTCTGATAATCAAACTTTCAAGCGCTTCTTGCGCATCGGCTATGAGCTTCTTGTGGCGCTTGAGATGACTCTTGACTTTCTCGAGTTGATTTCGAAGCTCGATTTCTTCTGACTTGAATTCATTGATTTTTTCCGCCAACTCTTCAATCTTGGTCTCGTAGTTATTGATTTCGCCCTCTTTGCTGTTGATTTCCGCTTCCACACTCTCTATTCTCAGTGTTAACTCTCTGGCTTCGGCCTGTAACATTTTCTGCTCTTCTTCAACGTTGACGCTTTCTTCCTGGGCTGCCACAAGCTCGGCTTCACTGTTGCCAATGATTTTTCCATGACGCTTGATATCGTTCTCCAACTTTTTCATGGTCATGTGATCGCCTGCAGTCTTTTGATGGATAATATCGATTTGCTGCTTGATGGAATCAAACTTCGAATTCTGGATTTTGAGCTCCACTCCACCTGCCTCCATGATCTTTTCTTCCAATAGAATGACTTTGGTTTCGGACTCAAGCATTTGCAGCTTTATATGATCTCGTTTCTTTTTCAACTTGTCGAGCTCGTTTTGCCTCTCCTCGATCAATTTATCAATCTCTGAACTCTCACTGCTGTCCTCTTTTTCTGCAATTAATGATTTGCAAGTTTCGGAAACTTCCTTTTTTTCGCTGACAAGAGCTTGGATATCGAGCTGAATGGTCTGGATTGCGAACTCGGTTTCCGGCTTCAAATCCTTCAACTTCCGCAAATTCATTTCCATTTCATGTAATTCAAGACTTGCACTCTCAACCTTTTGCTCCATGGAAAGAAGCTCCTCTTTCATCTGATGAACATCCTCTTCCGAATATCCGGTATCTTGGTCTTGAGATGCATTGGACTTGAGTTTCATGCCTCCTCTTGCTGAAACATTTCCTCCACCGGACATTGTTCCTGAAGTATCCACAACTTTCCCGTCAAGTGTGACAACTTTGAATCTTGTGGGACCATAAGCAACGCTTTTAGCTTCCTGGAGGTTGGAGGCAACCAAAGTATCACGCAACTTGCTGTAAAAAGCTGGTAAGAAAATCGCATCCTTGGGAACAATCAAGTCAAAAAGTCGCTTCACAGTGTTGTGGTTTCCGGGAGTTTTGATGGGATTCATATTAAACTGCCTCAATTTGTCCAAGCAAATGAAGTTTGCATAGCCCAATTGATTCTTCCTCAAGTAGTCAATGCAAATTTGAGCCACTTCCACGGTTTCCACCACCATCGAATCAAGTGATGGACATGCTGTAGAGATTGCAACGTCGTATTTATCATCGATTTGCCCTAGATCTCCAAGACGTCCATGAAAGCCTGTGATGCGCCCCGATCTGAACAATTTGGTTAGATTCACTAGCACCTTGCTTTTGTTTTGGACACTGGATAACTCGTTGATTGCATCTTGTGTCTTCAGTCTGGCAGATGCCAAGCGAACTTTTTTGCCCTCCAAATTCTTTTTGAAAGCATTGCATTGTTCTTCTCCTAGTTCGATTTGTTCATCAATATGCACAGCTTTCTTTTCCAAGGCCTCCAACTCAACTTCTTTGGCCTTGCCTTCGGCTTTGATATCAACGAGCCGTTGTGAAGCCTCCCGAATCTTGATGTCCAAGGCTTTCTTTTGGTTCTGCAACATTGTGATTTCAGACATGGTCAATTCGATCTGCCCATCATACGACTTTAAGCTATCGTTGAAAGGCTCTAGCTTCGTTTGAAGGTCCTGTATTTCCTTTGAAAAATGTGAGGTTTTTTCGGTCAAATTCTGCCTCATGGTCACCAAAATCTTTCTTTCGATTTCCAACGACTCCTCCAACTCGTTGAGCTCTGACCGATATTTCTCGTCAGCAGAGTTCATGTTTTCAAATGACATTTTTGCAGAAGCCAAAGCTGATTCCGAGCTGGCCTTTGCTTTGGTAATCTTCTTGATCTTGTTGGCAAGATTCTTGAGTTTTTCTTCCAACGAAACATTCTGGCTGTTGACCGACTTTTGCTTTTTCACTAGCGTTGCAACATCTTTCTGTAGACTTTTTATAGCGTTTGTGATGTTGGTCTTTCCTTCGAGCGCGGCTTCATGCTCGTCTCGAAGAGCCTGGTTCTGCTCGGTTTCTTGCGTTAACTTTTCAGAGATTGAGGCGGCCAAAGATTCGTTTTTTTGTAAGGCGTTCTTGTTCTCGTGAATGTCGACTTGGAATTTAATGGACTTTTTGTCGATGAGGGCTTTTTCAGCCTTGAGAAACCGGAGTGCCTCATTCTTCTTGTCTTCCATAGACTTTGTATCAGTCTCGACCAATTCGAACCGAGTTTCTTTTTCCAAACAAACTTGATTCATGTCTTCTATTTTGACAAGACTCTCGTCAATGGCGGTCTTGTAATTTGAAGTACCGATAATATCCTCCAAGTACTCAAGCAAACCATCATCATTTTCCTTTTCAGCCTTGGCCTTCATCTGAGCAATCGACTCCACTTCACCTTGTAAGATCAAGAACCGCTTGTGATCTAAGTCGATTCCCTGGCCACGCAAGTATGTAGTCACGTCAGTATATGTGCTGGAACGATTATTAATGTAGTATTGGGAGCCATTAGTCTTGAACGCTCTGCGAGAAATGACCAAATCAGAGTCTGGAACCTTTGTGGATTTGGCGGGAATGATGGGGTCGTCTAAAACATGGATGAAGTGAATATCAACTTGACAATACTCGATATTCTGGTCTGCTGAAGAGTTGTGAATAAGCTCCGAAAGTTTGCCCTGTCTCATTTTCAGGGCCCGAAAGCCGAAAACAAAAAGTAACGAGTCGATGACATTCGACTTACCACTTCCGTTGGGGCCCACAACTGCCGAGAAAGACGAATTGAACGGCCCAATTTCCTGTACTCCAGCATAAGACTTGAAGTTTGTGAGCACCAATTTATGGATTGTAAGTCTGGGGCCATTTGCATCATTAACTTTCTTCATTGTAGCTTTGCTTTTGCTGGGAGACAGGATATCGATCTGTTGCTGAGAGAAGCTAAGGCGATCTTTAGGAGGAGAGGATGCGGGGGCAAGAAGCGTAGCCGTTGGTTGTAGGGAGACGGAAGGCACGTCACTGACAAACACGCCAAGTTTGGAAGTCAGGGGTTGCTCTGGTATCAAGTCGCCACTGCTATCCTGAGCGTCGCAAAAATCTTCCATATCACTAGGGTCCGAAGAAATACCCATATTTATATCCTGTGATTTTTGAGGGACCCCTTCCGTTGCTCCATCAGTAACCGTTGCTATATCTGCAGTGGTTGTTTCATCTGCGGTTGTTTCATCTGCAGCTGATTCATCTGCAGCCATCGATTCGTCTCCTGTTAATCCCTCTGCAGCCATTGATTCATTTGTAGCCATCGATTCATCAGCTGCCATTTCATCAGCTGCCATTTCATCAGCTGCCATTTCATCTCCTGTTAATCTCTCTGCAGCTGTTTCATCTCCTGTTATTCTCTCTGCAGCTGTTTCATCTGCAATGTTTGCATGTGTGTTTACAGCATGTTTCAGAATTTCATTCATTGAAACCTCTTCCTCAGGATCTTCGTCGCTATTATTCATGCTGTTGCTGTCTATATCCAAGTCCATGGCATCCAGATCCGATGCATCTTTGCTAGAGTTATCATGCTGTGCCTGGTCATAGTCACTGTTATTTATAAAGGTATCCTCTTCATCACTGAAGACGATTTGCTTTTTGGGCCTAGGCATATCAGGCTCCGAAAAGACAGTAGATGTGGGAGATGATAAGGCGGTTGATGAGGAATGTTATGAGTTGATGCGACCGCGTGTTGCGTAACGCGGTCAGACGCACGGTGCCCTCGGAAAGAAATGCGGCACCCCGGATTCACTGAACCCAAAAGAGGAGTAGCCGATATTGTAGATACAGCCCTTTGAGGTATAAATAAGGTAGAAATTCCTGGCCTCTAGTGACCTCAAGTTTACGAATATTTTCTGATGTATTATCAACTGTGTGCCATCAACTAAAAACTGTGTGCCATCCACTACTAGCATTATGTGCCATCAACTACAACAGAGACGAGCAGGTGCCATTATTCATATTGGCCATAACAACTAGGGGCAAGACTTTGTTATTCACTTGACATCTAGTGTGGTTTCACTATGAATGAGGAGGTATGGTGATAAATGGAGTCAGCATTCGTGGCTGCCAATATGTGTGATCCTAATATACATTGAGTCTATCTACTTCTTGTCCTTTTTTTCCTTCTTCTCTTTCTTCTCTTTCTTGTCCTTTTTTTCTTTCTTCTCCTTCTTATTCTTCTCCTTCTCCTTCTCCTTCTCCTTCTCCTTCTCCTTCTTCTCCTTCTCCTTCTCCTTCTCATTCTCCTTCTCATTCTCCTTCTCATTCTCCTTCTCATTCTCCTTCTCATTCTCCTTCTTTTCATCCTGGTCATCATCTAACATCAGTTTTTCAAGATCTTCAGTGGATTCTTCAATAGTCAGGTCTTTCTCATCCTCAGCATCGGTTTCGGAATCAGAAAATTTAATCTTTTTATTGGGCATAGCTGACAGTTCATCGTGGCCACGCTTCTTGTCCATCAGAAGCTCAGCCAGCAAAGGAGGTAAGCCCCTCAAGTCCCTCTGCACTCTTTTCAACAGGCCAAGCACAGGGTTGCTATTTGCAGCAGTGGACATTCCCGTTGGAGAAAAAGCCACCGCATCCTTGCTATCGCTTACAGCGATGGTTTCACTGGTGGAGATGAAGTGAGATAAGATGGCTTCAGCCCGCGCCTTATTGATGGGCTTGACACCCTGGACATGTGAAATCACTGGTTTCAGCACACTATCCTGCAAGATGTTCCTTGGCCGGCGGGGTAACATTGTGCTATTGGGTGGTGCTTTAAGCAGGGCGACTGATGCCAAGTGATGTCAAGTGCGTTTCGAGATGAGGTGCACATGTGTGGTGCACGGGTGTGGTCTCAAGAAGGACAACCAAGTTTGGAACAAAGAGCAGCCAAGGATTAGAAACGAGTTGATGATAATACACAGTTGTTTAAGCACTGGGATTGGAGTGACAAACGACTGGACTGAATGACTGGACTGAATGACTGGACTGAATGACTGGACTGAATGATGAATGACTGGACTGAATTACTGAATTACTGAATTACTGAATTACTGAATCACTGAATTACTGAATTACTGAATGACATGACTGAATCACTGAATCACTACCATCAAAAAACCAAAAATCTTCTCATATTTAGTCCTTCAATTAACTGCCAAAACTTCAATAATGTGTGGACACTGGAATGAACGAGGCGCACCTGCATGTAACGGTCTCAATTGAAAAAGCAGAAAAATACTTTAAATACTCTGTCAAGACCCAATGTTTTCAGTCCTTAGAGCTCCGACCGGCATTGCCGGAAGCGTTCGTCACTTCTCAATGTTGAATAAGCCAACTGCTTTCACAAGCAACACATATACATCGGTCATTGGAGAGTCCAAGCCATCTGTGTTTCTGATGCTCACGTCGCTCATACAAGTGCGGTTCAAGACCAGAGGTAACACGTACCAACCGTCGACGCTCAAGCGCAAGCGGACATTTGGATTTTTGGCACGGTTGAAGACCAAGAATGGCCGGAAGATTTTGGCCAGAAGAAGAGAAAAGGGGCGTTGGTACTTGACACATTAGGAGTCTGAGAACTGCAACAGTCAGAAGTTAACAGTCAGAAGTTAACAGTCACAAGTTAACAGGGACAAGTTAACAGGGACAAGTTAACAGGGACATTTAACAGGGACAAGTTAACAGGGACAAGTTAACAGGGACAAGTTAACAGGGACAAGTTAACAGGGACAAGTTAACAGTCACAAGTTAACAGTCACAAGTTAACAGTCACAAGTTAACAGTCACAAGTTAACAGTCACAAGTTAACAGTCACAAGTTAACAGGGACAAGTTAACAGGGACAAGTTAACAGTCACAAGTTAACAGTCACAAGTTAACAGTCACAAGTTAACAGTCACAAGTTAACAGTCACAAGTTAACAGTCAACATCAACATCAACATCAAAATCAACAGTGAACAGTTAACAGAACAACAGAAGAGATCAACAGATCCCAGAATATCACCAACAAATCACCCATGAATCCTCCAATCTTGCAAGCGGCTAAGCTGCAAAGGTTCAACTGTATATAGTATCCATGGAACTGTTCGGTGCAGTTGAGTTCATTTAAAACGGCACATTGAACTGAGAGTTTATGTATTTTATACAAATAGAAAAGTGTAGATCTGTATCAGACTATCAGTCTGTATCAGTCAGCATCTAGTGTCTAAACGTTGCTTTGTATTGGTTCCTCAGGGGTGTGTTCTTTCTCACTGGCAACTCCCTAGAATTTTCTGTAGATTTGCCAATAATGATTCTAGGTGGGAACCAGAGCTTTGTCAGGTCGTGCACTAATCATCTCTAGTTTTAATAGTCTGGATCTATTATTCATCATAATCATTGATAAATCCTGGTTTAACCGTCTTTTTCACATCATGTATCCTAAATAGTCTGGAACCAAGTGATAACTGACTATTATGGGTCTCACAGAGCAATACAGTATTTTTCAAAATTATTCAATGCATAATGACCAACTGAAATAGAATTCAGTAAACAGAAATTTTACAACTGGACGATTGTTTATATATAATATTCTGGGAGTTTCTCAATCAACAACCAAATGGACAAAACTGAAGTAGTTTCCATGATATTTTGTATATTAAAAAGTACTTGGTATGAATAATTTGTAATATTGGTATGAATATTTGTCGCACTGGTAATATTTGTCGCACTGGTGAAGTGTTTTTCAAAATTATTCTAACCATATTTCAAAATTATTCATACCAAATGCAAATTTTAATATACAGCATAACATGAAAACCACTTTAGTTTTGTCCGTTTGGCCGTTAGAAGACTCCAAGTATAGAGAAGCAATAGTCTTTCTGATTACTGAAAACTAATAAAAGTTGGTAGGAAACATTATGCCAGTTGGTTTAATAATTTTATCGCACTAGTTTGAATAATTTTGAAATCTTGGTATGAATACAGTCTTTTTCAGAATTATTCATACTAGTGCGACAAAAATATTCATACCAATATTTCAAAATGTTTCATACCAGTGCGACAAAATTATTCATACCAATATTTTAAAATTAT
>VATE01000305.1:1229-15186 GCA_008065195.1 Metschnikowia amazonensis | reverse complement strand
TACTACTACTACTACTACTACTACTACTACTACTACTACTACTACTACTACTACTACTACTACTACTACTACTACTACTACTACTACTACTACTACTATGTATTAGCTCTAAGCTCAGTACTGAATGAATACCATACCTTGCTGCGGTGGAAATGGCTGCGACCTAATCATCCATAAACACCCGTACATCCCACGTATCATACTAATATTTCAAAATTATTGAAACTAGTGCGACAATTCATACTAATAAAGATTATTCGAACCAAACACAAGATTGTATATACAAGATAATGAAAAATAGTTCAGTTTTGGTCCTTTAACCCTTAACTACTAGAATATATGAGGCAATCCTCTAGATTAAGATTTCAGAATATTGATGCTAAAACAGTTGGTGTGACACATTTTGTCATTTGGTTTGAACGATTGTGTGAAGTGGTCGAAACTTTTTGAGAATTGGTATGAATAATTTTGAAAAATACTGTAAACCATGCGAATTACAGAAATTTAATTTAAAATTATTGATGAGCGCGAAAATGAAAAGAATCAATAGAACCAGAAAAGAATGATTTGAACCAGAAAAGATTATTCGAACCAGAAAAGAATCAATAGAACCAGAAAAGAATCAATAGAACCAGAAAAGAATCAATAGAACCAGAAAAGATTATTCGAACCAATTTAAAACTTTCGTACCACTTCTCACAGTCTTCAAAAAATGGTAAATGTTCACGTTCTCATCCAAAAAACCAAATCTTTCGTACATAATCACCCAATGCTAGACTTTTATATAACCCCCACGTAACACTTAGATTTGCAAACGTGACTGTAATCAAATGTAAATGAGGTGAGACTACTCGCCAGTTTTCATATTTAAGGACTCTGGGAGATGGTACAGGTCTTGTCGTAAGGACACACCATATCATTGACTATAATGTAGAAGGAAAGGATAACACCGTTTTAAAAATGGCGTAGTTCTTTAAAATTCAAGATTTTAATCTAGACAATTTCCAATACATGCTACTTTTGGAGTCTTACAATCAAGAGTCAAAACGGTCAAAACTGTACTTTCTTTTTTATATATCAACTTGATTGGTTTGAAAAAATGTGCGAGCGAAACTGAATTTTGGTTTGAATGGTGCGGATTTGCAGTTTTAAAATTATTCCCAGTGCGAAATTATTCAATCCAATATTTCAAAATTACTAAACCAAGTACAAGTAATTTACAGGATAACATGGAAACTGCTTTTTGTCCGTTTGACCTGATAGACTCTAAGAACAGTATGTATGATCAATTTCCAGATATTAATTTCAAAATATTGAACTCTATAAAAGTTGGTGTGAAACATCTATTTGGTATGAAAGATTGTGCGAAGTGAAAGGAAATTTTGAAATATTGGTTTGAATACAGTGTTTTTCAAAATATTTAAACCAGTGCGACAAATATTCAGACCACTAAATTATTCAGACCACTAAATTATTCAGATCAGTAAATTATTCAGACCAGTAAATTATTCAGACCACTAAATTATTCAGACCAGTAAATTATTCAGACCAGTAAATTATTCAGACCACTAAATTATTCAGACCAGTAAATTATTCAGACCATATGTTTTTTATATAAGATATCATGGAAACCACTTTATTTTGTCCGTTTCAACTGGTCATTAACTCAAACAAGTGCGACTAAATTATTCAACCAATATTTCATATTAATCCAATATTTCAAATTCAAACCAGCGCGACAATTTTCATACCAACTTTTAATAGATGTCAGCAATCAGATATTTCATATCTGGACGATGCTCTTTTATACTTTTATTTGGATCTTCCAATAAACGATCGAAATGGACAAAACTAAAGTAGTTTCCATGTTATCCTGTAAATTAGAACTTGTATAGTTTAAATAATTTTGAAATATTGGTTTGAATTTTGTCGCACTGGTTTGAATAATTTTGAAAAATACTGCACCAATAATTCAAAATTTTCGTACCACTTCGCACAATCTTTCCAACCAAATGGCATATTGTAAAGCAACGTTTGATAAAATTCAATTTCTGAAATCTATGTGCCTCATATATTCTTTAATGAGTTTTTCAATCAAGGGAAAACAGACAAAATCTTAGTACTACTCTAGTACTCTACTCTATAGTAATACTCTACTACTCTACTACTCTATACTCTACTACTCTACTACTCTATACTCTACTACTCTACTACTCTACTACTCTATACTCTACTACTCTTAAATTCCCCATAGATATCACTACCGCTAGCCATTAGAGCCTACCCTACAAGACAGAAATAATATCATCCCCAGTCTCCATGAGTTGAAATCAGAAAAAAGTATCTCATTATCATAACTACTTCACCCTAAACATTAGGTTAACTCTGAATGTAAAACATAAAGTCTAAAGTTTCAAGAGAATATGCACGAATACAATGATAATCAGGCACTTGACGTTATCAAAGATCTAGTACTACTTTATTGTACACCTATAGTCTACTGAACTAGTGTCCATCTTGCATATAACACTTGTATTGGTTTGAATGATTGTGCGAAGTGGTGCGAAACTTTTTAAATATTGGTTTGTATAATTTGTCGCACTGGTTTAAATAATTTTGAAAAACACTGTAAAACTATTCAAAGCAGCGCGAAAAATCAGTAAATGAAAACTAAAAATAAATCAGTAAACAGTAAAACTAAAAATAAAACTCCAAAAATAAACAAATGTAAATACAAGATTGTATATACAAGATAATGAAAAATAGTTCTGTTTTGGTCCTTTAAACCTTAACTACTAGAATATATGAGGCAATCCTCTAGATTAAGACAGAATATTGATGCTAAAACAGTTGGTGTGACACATTTTGTCATTTGGTTTGAAAGATTGTGCGAAGTGGAAGGAAATTTTGAATTCCAATATTTTAAAATTGTTCAAACTAGTGCGACAAAATTATTCAAGCCAATACTTCAAAATTAATCCAATATTTCAAAATTAATCCAATATTTCAAAATTAATCCAATATTTCAAAATTAATCCAATATTTCAAAATTAATCCAATATTGCAAAATTAATCCAATATTTCAAAATTAATCCAATATTTCAAAGTTAATCCAATATTTCAAAATTAAACTAATATTTCAAAATTATTCAAACCAAATACAAGATTGTATATACAGCATAACATGGAAACTACTTTTTGTCCGTTTTGTTCTGATTGGAAGACTCCAAGAATAGTATATATAAGCAAACATCCAAATATAAATTAACTAATTACTGAAATCAATCAAAAGTTGGTGTGAAACATTTTCCATTTGGTATGAATAATTTTGTCGCACTGGTATAAATAATTTTGAAATATTAGTATAATTTTGTCGCACTAGTATGAATAATTTTGAAAAATACTGTACGAACATTTTGAATTCCAATATTTCAAAATTAATCCAATATTTCAAAATTAATCCAATATTTCAAAATTAATCCAATATTTCAAAAATACTGAACCAATATTTCAAAATTACTAAACCAAGTACAAGTTCTAATTTACAGGATAACATGGAAACTACTTTTTGTCCGTTTGACCTGATAGACTCTAAGAAAAGTATGTATGAGCAATTTTCCAGATATTAATTTCAAAATATTGAACTCTATAAAAGTTGGTGTGAAACATTATGCCATTGGTTTGAAAGATTGTGCGAAGCGGTACAGTATTTTTCAATGGGATATAAATTAAAAAATACCAAATTAAATTTAGATTCTTTCAAAATTATTCAAACCAGTGCGACAAATTTTTCATACCAATATTTCAAAATTATTCAAACCAGTGCGACAAATTTTTCATACCAATATTTTAAAATCTTTCATACCAGTGCGACAAAAATATTTAATTAGCATAATGTTTCACACCAACTTTTGATGTTTTCAGTAATCAGATATTTTAAATCTTGCTGATGACTGTTATATTTTATTCCTGAAGTCATTCAATTAACGATCGAAATTATAAACCAAAAGTAGTTTTTATGTTATGCTGTATATTAAAACTTATATTTGGTTTGAATAATTTTGAAGTATTGGTTAAATAATTTTGTCGTGCTAGTATGAATAATTTTGAAATATTGGTATGAATAATTTTGAAATATTGGTATGAATAATTTTGAAATATTGGTATGAATAATTTTGAAAAATACTGTATTTCAAAATTAAACTAATATTTCAAAATTACTAAACCAAGTACAAGTTGTAATTTACAGGATAACTTGGAAACTACTTTTTTTTGTCCGTTTTGACCTGATTATAAAACTCCAAGAATAGTGTATATAAGCAATTGTCCAAATATAAAATACCTAATTACTGAAATCTATTAAAAGCTGGTGTGAAACATTATGCCATCTGGTTTGAATAATTGTCGCACTAGTTTAAAGAATTTTGAAATATTGAATACTTTTGTCGCACTGAATAATTTTAAAACACTCTAAATAAATTTAAAACACAGTAAACCAAGATTCAGTTTGTTTCTCTGTTTCATACCAAAAGGTTGTATACAGGAACTAGGAAAGCAGTCATTTCAATCCTTTGACCCTTGACTGGAGACTCCCTAATGTAGTAAGATTTCAGAGTATTAATAGTGGTTTTTCTCGGTTGGAAACATTTTCCGCTGGTTTGATACTTTTGAAAACACTATAGTGTTTTATGATGTACAGGTTTATCTCCTACGAGGAACTGGTTTCCAATTGTCTAAGTTGATAGTATTAGTAGTATAGGAGCTTAGACAAGGTTCTAGTCTATAATTGGGTGGGAACGTAGTCCAAGGTGGTCTTGGAAAGCACGTGATGTAGTAAGTATGATATAAACAGATGATTCTGATATGACAGATGATTGTTCACTTGATTGATTTCTTGATTGATTTCTTGATTCTTCAGTTGATCCCTGATTGATTTCTTGATCCCTGATTGTTTCTTGATTCTTCACTTGATCCCTGATTGTTTCTTGATTCTTCACTTGACTGATTGTTTATTGATTCTTCACTTGATCCCTGATTGGTGAATTCATTCCCTCTCCTCTTCCTCCTAACTATGACCTCGAACTCGCACGTGACCCTTGGACATGGTCATCTTCTGAAGAGCAACCAATTGTTTTGCAGAAAACGCAAACAACGCCACCAACGCCACAGTCCCCACCACTGCCACCACCTCAAAGCCACCGTCGCTCTCCTCGATGAAATTCTCCAAGTTCATACCGTACAACGCCGCAATGTAGAGAGAAATTCCCATGGACAAGAGCCCAATCAGAAACTTGAGCCCTAGAAGCATCAAGTCATTGCGGTTTGCGTCAAGCACAAAGCGGATCATCTCCTCGGACGTCTTGATCTGCGAGATGAGGTTCTCAGTGGTCTGGATGATCTCGTATGATGTTGCATAGTACAGCTCCAAAAGCAACTCCACCTCCTGGTGATTGTGGGCTCTGCGTGGTGCTCCCCGTGCAGCCTCTGTCAAGTAAAGCGAGTTGAGCTCATCGTCCTGGTCCAAGAGGTCGTGCAATAGGTCATTAATGAGCTTGGCTTTCTGGTGGAACTGCGCCAACTTCTTCAGTTGCACCAAGAGGTAGCGGAGCTTCTGCCTCTCGATGGACGTGTCGAGACTGGCCAAGATATTGGTCACCACGGTGTTGTGAACATCGGCCTCGGTGGTCAAGTTAGTGGTGACATCCACCAAAATGGCCTCCAACGCCCGGAACTCATATGGCAACCGCAGAGAGTCGGGGTGGCCTGCATCCAACCGGCTCTGGAGCTCTTTTAGGAAGATGCTGTGGGCGTACGACTCGCTGGTGGCGGAGTTCTGCAGATACTCGAAAACCACAAGGAAATCTGCTTTGATGATGGCCCGGATATTAAGGAGGTTGATCAAAATGCAGTCCTTACGTGTCACCAACAGTGGCACGAACTCCACGGGGACGCCAACGGAATTGGGGGCGCTGGACGTATGGGACCGGACGAGTTTGCGGAGGTCACGAGCCGCCACATCGAAGCGCTTTAGAAAAGCAGTTTTGCTAATGTTCATTCCATGAAGCACCATATCGCCTTTGGCGTTGTAGGCTGTGCACTTGACGCTATCGTTTTCGGTCTGTGCCTTGTTGGAACGGAAGGTTTTGGCCATGAAGATATCGTTGAAGTCTGCCTGGGGGGACTGTGCACCATGCAGGCGAGATTTAGCCCGGCTAAGTTGTGGAGGAGTGGATTGATAAACCCATGGACTGTAGAGGGGTAGAAGGCGCCGTAGGGTGGGGAGACGTGGAAGGCGTAGAAGGAACATGAGGTTGCAAGGTTGTCCATACACCGGTACACCTCACTTCACTAATGCGAGACCGGTACATCACACTTCACTAATGCGAGACCGGTACATCTCACTTCAGCTTTTACGAGACCGGTACATCTCACTTCACCCTTTGCGAGACCGGTACATCTCACTTCACCCTTTACGAGACCGGTACATCTCACTTCACACCCTTATCCTTCCAGTACATCTAGAATAATAGTTACTTTATTCTAATAATATGAAACTAATTATATTGCTCTTCTGTTTGTTATAGTATTATAAAGCTAATACTTTTGTTTTAATTATTAATAAAATAGAGTTAAATGGAGGTATAGAATATTAAGAATAGGAAAAGGACAGTGCGAAATACAGTGCTTTTTGAAAGTGTTCAAAGCAGTGCAATAAACCAATATTTCAATATTCAAATAGTGCGACAAAATTATTCAAACCAATATTTCAAAATTATTCAGATCAATATTTCAAATTATTCAGACCAATTTTCAAAATTATTCAAACCAAATGTAAGTTTTTACATACAGCATGACATAAATACTATTTTGGTTTTTTCGACCATTGATTGAAAGAATCCAAGAATACTATATATAGCAATAGTCCAGATATAAAGTATCTGATTACTAAAAACTATTAAAATTGGTGTGAAATTATGCCATTTGGTATGAATAATTTGAAATATTGGTGAATAATTTTGTCGCACTGGTTTGATAATTTTGAAAAACAGTGTATTTCAAGTTTCGTACCACTTCAAACATTTTTAAACCAAATACAAGTTATATACAGGATACTAGTTCAGTTCCGTTCTTTTCACCGTAACTCCAAAAAAATATGAGAAAATCCCCAAATTAAGATTTAAAAATTGACATTTAATGAATTGGTGTAAACTTTATGCCATGAAAGATTGCGCGAGTGTACGAAAATTTGGAATTCGATGTTTTTCAAAACTATTCAAACCAATATTTAAAAAGTTTCGCACCCACTCGAATTTTTCAAACCAATCACGAAATGTTTCATGCCAACTTCTAATTCAATATTCAGAATTCTTAATTTAGAGGATTTCATCTTATTTACACATTTGGGAATCTTCTGATCAATGGAAAAACGAACTGAACTGAACCAGTTTACATGTATCTTGTATAGAACAACTTGTATTGGTTGAAAGATTGTGCGAAATGTAGAAAATTTGAATTCCATGTTTTTCAAAACTCAAACCAGAAATTAATCAAACGGATACAAAGTTATTCAAACCAATTTTCAAGCCAATTTTCAAACCAATTTTCAAGCCAATTTTCAAACCAGTAATTTTAAACCAGTGCTACAAAAGTATTCAATTCAAACTAATAATTAAAAGATTTCGTACCCAAGAGTTAGGATTTCTGAATATGAATTCTAATAAAAGTTGTGTGAATCATTATGCCATTTGGTTCGAGAAATTGTGCGAAGCGATTTTTGAAATACACTGTTTTTCAAAATCATCATACCAGCGCGCAAAATTATTCATACCAATATTTCAAAAATATTCAAACCAAATGGCATAATGTTTCACACCAACTTTTAGAATTCAGTAATCAGAAAATTTATATTTGGAAGTTTGCTTATATATACTCATGGAGTATTCCAATCAATGGTTTCAACGGACAAAACTAGAGTAGTTCTCATGTTATGCTGTGTATTAAAACTTGTATTTGGTATGAATAATTTAAATATTGGTATGAATAATTTTGAAAAATAATGTACTGGTTGAACATTGTCGCACTGGTTTGAATATTTTGAAATATTGGTTTAAATATTTTTGCGCGCTGCTAATACTTTGAAAAACACTATACAATTTTCAATGATTGATGAATTAAAGGAGATATAAATATGATACACCACAAAATTAATGATTTTATTAAACTATTGGTAATCAAGATTTGATTTAAATTTCATGAAAAATTCATATGTATTATATCTCGAGCATTTTATCTGAACCAACATCATGTTCTTATTTTAACTTACTCAGAATGTGATATGTTTTCAAAATTATTCACCAGTGCGACAAAATTAATCAAACCAATTTCAATTAAACCAATTTCAATTAAACCAATTTCAATTAAACCAATTTCAATTAAACCAATTTCAATTATTCAACCAAATATAAGTTTTAATATACACTTGGAAACTACTTTAGTTTTGTCCAATTGGCGGTTGATTGGAAGACTCCTAGAATAGAATATAATAGTAATCTGCAGATATAAAATATCTGATTACTGAAAACTATTAGAGTTGGTGTGAAATATTGCCATTTGGTATGAATAATTTTGAAAAACACTGTACAGTCACCAGTGCGACAAAATTATTAAACCAATATTTCAAATTTATTCAACCATACAAGTTTTAATTTACAAGATGACATGAAAATTACTTTAATTTTCCGTTGAGACCGTTGATTGGAAGACTCAAAAATAGAATGTAATAGCAATCATCCAAATATAAATTTTCTGATTACTAAATTAAAGTTGGTGTAAAACAGTTTCTCATTTGGTTTGAAAATTGTGCGAAGTGGTACGAAAATTTTGAAGTATTAGTAGGAATATTTTGTCGCATTGAATACAGTTTTTTTCAAAATTATTCATACCAAATACAAGTCTTTAAACATAACATGGAAACTACTTTGGTTTTGCTCCTTTCGACCGTTGATTGGAAGACTCCAAGAATATTATATAAAAGCAATCGGCCAGATATAAAATATCTAATTACTGAATTCTATTAAAGTTGGCGTGAAACATTATGCCATTGGTTTGAATAATTTTGAAATATTGGTATGAATAATTTTGCGCGCTGGTATGAATATTTTTGAAAAACAGTGTAATTTTGAAATATTACTAGGAATAGTATTTTTCAAAATTATTCATACCAGTGCGACAAAATTATTCGTACCAATATTTCAAAATATTCATACCAAGTACAAGTTTGAATATACAGCATAACATGGAATATACTTTAGTTTTGTCCGTTTTGACTGATTGGAAGACTTCAAGAATAGAATGTATCAGCTATCAGCAAGATATAAAATATCTGATTACTATTACAGTATTTTTCAAAATTATTCATACTAGTGCGACAAAATTATTCATACCAATATTTCAAAATTATTCAAACCAACTACAAGTTCTTATACACAAGATAACATGGAAACTATTTAGTTTTGTCACTTTTGAAGCTTAATTGAAAGACTCCAAGAATATTATGAATAAGCAATCGTCCAGATATAAAATTTCTGATTACTGAATTCTATTAAAAGTTGGTGTGAAAAATTATGCTATTTGGTATGAAAAATTATGCTATTTGGTATGAAAAATTGTCGCACTGGTATGAAAAATTTTGAAATATTGGTATGAATAATTGTCGCACTGCTATGAATAATATTGAATAATACTGTATTTTGTCGCATAATTTTGAAAAATACTGTACATTGTGAGTGAACTTCCATTAAGCTATATCCATTTAATCGTTTTTTACATATTCAACCTAATAAGGATACAATGTCTCATTAAACTATGTTCATAGATAAGTTAAGGACATGAGAAGAATATTAAGAAAATTACAATGACATTGAGTTACTAAAGCCTTTCCTACACCCGTGCATCTAACACACCCGTGCATCTCATTATCGCACCGTGCAGCGCCGCAAGGTCGCTCGCCAGAGCACTTACACCGTAATGGACAGAGTTACCGGCGCCGATCAGCTCCAGGTGTTTGAAGAGGTCGGGCGTGGCGCCTTCGGCGTGGTGTACCGAGGCGTGATCACGGCCAGCATGCAGGAGGTGGCCATCAAACAGATTGACTTGGAGCACGAGTCTGCCGATTTCCAGGAGGTGTACAGGGAAATCCAGATCCTCTCCGAGTGTCAGTCGCCACAAATCACCAAGTACCTTGGATGTTTCGTCAAGCACCATAAACTCTGGGTGATCATGGAGTTTGTGAATGGAGGCACGGTATACGAGATGCTAAAGGCAGGCCCCATAACTAGCGAGGAAACCGTGGCCACGCTTACCTACGAGATTGTCGGGGCATTGGATTACTTACATGGCCAGCGCAAGATTCACCGGGACCTCAAGTCGGCCAACATTTTGGTGAGCCAGGCGGGAGCCGTCAAATTGACTGATTTTGGAGTGTCTACCCAGCTCCAAAGCCATTTTTCCCGTCGTAACACCACCGTGGGCACTCCTTACTGGATGGCACCAGAGATTATTAACAACACCGCGCAAGGTCACGGGTTTGAGGCCGACGTGTGGCTGTTGGGCTGCTGCATCTACGAGTTCTTCACTGGAGCCCCACCTCTACAGCACCAATACTCGCCCATGCAGGCGCTCCGGCGCATTTCAGCAGTGGAGACTACGGCGGAGTTTTTCGGTTTGATTTCCTTGCAAAAACTCGGGCTTTCGGCGGATGCAGAGGACTTTCTTCGGGTATGTTTTGCTGTGGCACCAAAAATGCGGCCTGCTCCGCTGGTTTTGTTGCAGCATCCATTCTTGAAGCTTCGGGCCCTGGGAGAGGCCCAGAAGAAGTGCTTGGAGCAGCTTGTGGCCCGCAAACGGCGCTGGGACGCCGATAATTACTCTGTGCAGTCCAAGAAGTACTATATGCCCACGGAAACGCCCAAGCAAAGACCCCTCAGTGAAGGTAGCATTCGTTTTGACATCAGCACCATTCGTGGCGAGAGTTTACCGATTTCCGGGTCCAAGACGGTGGGTCACGAGACGGTGCGAAAAAGTGCCAGTCTGGCATCACTGCGGCGGCTGGTTGGCCCGGAAGAAAACGGGCAGGCGGGTCGGAGACTGCCGTGGCGAGCGGAGTTCAAGCGAATTCTCTCCAAAGTAGTGAGCAAAATCGAGCGGAAATCGGCCCTCTCTGCAGCCCAACAGCGGCAACTCGTGGCGTTGAACGACGTATTGATGGACATTTTCTGCCATGTGCAGTCCGGCGATGGGCACGGGCCCAGTCGGATATTGGCATGCCAGTATCTTCGGTATATGATCAAGGAGATCCGGGGCAGCGAAATGCGAGGTCTTCACAAGGCCATGGTGCCATCGGATGTTCACGATTTGCCTCTGGATACAGGAGAAATACATGTGGATAGCGAGAGATGTTCAGCTATGGACGATATTGAACGGTCTCTCATGGCGTCGTGGCTCGACAGCATGCAGGATACCCGAGGTTCAAGAATTGCATTATAAAGGAAGATGAGATTTGGAGATAAGATTTGAAGATGAGATTTGGAGATAAGATTTGAAGATGAGATTTGAAGATGAGATTTGAAGATAAGATTTGAAGATGAGATTTGAAGATAAGATTTGAAGATGAGATTTGGAGATAAGATTTGAAGATGAGATTTGAAGATGAGATTTGAAGATATTTGAAGATGAGATTTGAAGATGAGATTTGAAGATATTTGAAGATGAGATTTGAAGATTATTAGGCTCATCATGGATGTGCATAGCTCTATTCATGTACTGCTCACTTATAATACTCATCATGTCATATACAGGTAATTAAAAAAGAGGATTTGGGATTTATGAATTTAATTTTGTTTTTTGTAGCAAGCAGCTAATGTTTCAAGCACAAAAAAAGACATACAATTAAGAAGGGATTTAAGCGCCTCTAATATATATTATTAAGCGCAAACGGAGGGTCAATAGTAGTGAGTAATATTAGAAATAATATGAATAAAAATTTACTGTAAAATAGTCTCTTTTAGTGATTTAAATTTTAAGTTATAATATATAACATGAAGTGATCTAGTCTAAATGTTAATTTTTGATTTATATAATTATATCCATACATACATCCTTGTAAATTATGTGGGGCCTTAGGCCCTCAATAAATTATGCCCCCCCCATGATTATATACCAGGAAAATTTATTTTTTTTTATATTCCGAAGGTGGGTGGGTTATATCCACCTCATTTTAAATGGTTATTTCCGGTGCGGAAAAATATAAATATCTGATATTTCTGACAATCGCAGCGTCGATTCTATAACTACAGTATTTTTCAAAATTATTCAAACCAAATACAAGTTTTAATATACAACATAACATGAAAACTACTTTAGTTTTATCCGTTTCGGCCGTTGATTGGATGACTCTAAAAATAGAATGTAATAGTAATCAGCAAGATAAAAAAATATCTGATTACTGCAAACTATTAAAATATTGGCGTGAAACATTATGCCATTTGGTATGAATAATTGTCGCACTGGTATGAATAATTTTGAAGACTGTACTATTAAAAAGACCTCTTTTAACCTAGACTAAGAATAAAAGCATGAATAATAAGTAGAATAAGAAATTGTTATAAAATTGATGTTAGCTAATCAAATTATTGTAGGTACAGATTTCAAAAGTATTGAAACAGTTGTACAGTATTTTTCAAAATTATTCAAACTAGTGCGACAAAATTATTCAAACCAATATTTCAAAATTACTCAAACCAAATACAAGTTTTAAAATACAGCATAACATGAAAACTATTCTAGTTTTGTTCGTTTTCTCGCTTATTGGAAGACTCCAAGAATAGTATATTAAGCAACAGTCCAGATATAAAATTTCTGATTACTGAAAACTGTTAAAAGTTGGTGTGAAACATTATGCCATTTGGTATGAATAATTTTGTCGCACTGGTATGAATAATTTTGAAAAACACTGTAAACTATTCAATCAGCGCGACAAAATATTAGTGCGACAGAATTATTCATACAGTGTTTTCAAAATTATTGATACCAAATGGCATAATGTTCACACCAACTTTTAAAAGTTTTCAGTAATATTTTTTATTTTGTTCATTGCTACTACATTCTATTCTTGGAGTCTTCCAATTAAGGGTGAAACGAACAAAACTAAAGTAGTTTCTATGTTATGCTGTATATTAAAACCTATAATTGGTTTGAATAATTTGAAATTGGTGAATAATTTGAAATTGGTATGAATAATTTTGAAAAATACTGTACTAGTGCGACAAAATTATTCAAACCAAACAAGTTAATACAGCATAACATGAAACCTACTTAAGTTTTATCAGTTGCGACTGTTAATTGGAAGACTCCAAGAACAAAATGTAATAGCAATGAACAAAATACAAAATATCTGATTACTGAAAACTATTAAAAGTTAGTGTGAAACATTATCCATTTGGTATGAATAATTGTCGCACTGGTATGAATAATTTTGAAAAAGACTGTACTAAATGTATAATGAGACCTCTTTTAACCTAGACTAAGAATAACATGAATAATAAGTAGAGTTATAAATTTGATGTTAGTTAATCAAATTATTGTCAGGTTTACAGATTTCAAAGTATTGAAACAGCTGTATTCTAATTAATGAGGTAAATAATTAATAGTCAGATCCACCTTGGGTATTACACTACCCACTGGCCCAAATTATAGCTACGCTGTGCGATTAGTGGAGGAATCACGATAGACCCCTTCTAACGCGATATATGCATGTGATCTCCTTAAAATGTCGCCTTAACCAGTTATGGTTCACTACAGCCACTTTCATAACAGCCAGCCACCATAACAAACAGCCAGTCACCATAACAAACAGCCAGTCACCATAACAAACAGCCAGTCACCATAACAAACAGCCAGT
>VATE01000035.1:20615-95490 GCA_008065195.1 Metschnikowia amazonensis | reverse complement strand
TCGTATGAATATTTTTGTCGCATTGGTATGAATAATTTTGAAATATTGGTATGAATAATTTTGTCGCACTGGTTTGAATAATTTTGAAAAATACTGTATTGGTTTGAATAATTTTGTCGCACTGGTTGAATAATTTTGAAAAATACTGTCTCGTAGTACATTTTCAAAAGTATTCAAAGCAGCGCGCAAAATATTTCGAACTGGCAAAATTAAACAACCAATTATTCAAAGTTTCGTACCGCTTCACAGTCTTTCACCAAATGTCATAATGTTTCACACCACTTTTATTAGAATTCAATGTAATACTAATCAAAAGGATTGCCCATGTACTAAGTATGGTTTCAATTAAGGATCAAAACGGACGGAACTGAACTGGTTTCCTTGTTATCCTCAACAACCTATATTTGGTTTGAAAGAATTTTACAAAGGGTACGAAACTTTTTATTATCGGTTATTTAATTTTGCTTCTGTAGCTTCAATCATTTTGCCGCGGTAGTTTGAATAGTTTGAAAAATACTGTAGAGTAGTTCTAGCAGAAGTAGTTCTAGCAGAAGTATTTCCAGCAGATAGTAGTTCTTATGGTAGATGTTCTCATAGCAGTCTCAGCAGTTCAATAAT
This sequence comes from Metschnikowia amazonensis, assembly GCA_008065195.1. Taxonomy (NCBI): domain Eukaryota; kingdom Fungi; phylum Ascomycota; class Pichiomycetes; order Serinales; family Metschnikowiaceae; genus Metschnikowia; species Metschnikowia amazonensis. The sequence continues at coordinate 94,872 of VATE01000035.1, read as the reverse complement.
TCTACAGTTTATCTAGTAGTCCTACCAGAAAATAATCCTAGCAAGTTAAATCTCTTAACACTCATAATCACTTCAAAAACGTACTCTATCTCATGAAACTTCTATTTCATAAAATCTTTAGAGCTCGTTCAGTGCTTAGCAAGCTAGACATCTAAGCGCATATTGCTGCAGGCCGATTTTCCCACCTCGCACCAGTCATACATGACCCGTTTCTTCCCTTCCCAACCTCTTTCTGCCTTGTCCAGAAGCATATCAAAAATGGCCTCCAACAAACCCATCATCTTTGCTCCGCCCACTTACCAATACAACAAAGGCCATTTGAACGAAAGTGATGTCGATAAGAATCCTCTCTTACAATTCAACAAGTGGTTCGACGACGCCAAAAACACCATTCCCGAGGGCCAGATCCCCGAAAGCGTTGTTTTCTCCACAGCACGTTTGCCATCCGGGCGCATCTCGTCACGGGTGGTGCTTCTCAAGGAATTGGACGAGTCTGGCTTCATTGTGTACTCCAATTGGGGCACTAGCAAGAAGTCCAAGGACTTGGCCACCAACAAGCATGCGTCGCTCACGTTTTTCTGGAGCCATCTCCAAAGGCAGGTCCGGGTTGAGGGGGTAATGGAGAAAGTCGAGAGAGAAATTTCTGAGCGCTACTACAAGACAAGGCCTCGGGGCTCCAAGATTGGAGCATGGGCTTCTCCACAATCCGAGACAATAACTTCCAGAGAAGAGTTGGACAAGCTTTACAAGAAGTTCGAGGACAAGTTCAAGGATGTAGCTGATGACGATATTCCATGCCCGGAATTCTGGGGAGGGGTGAGGATTGTTCCACTTGAGGTGGAATTTTGGCAGGGTGGAATGAGTCGGTTACATGACCGCCTCACGTACCTTGCAAAAGAAGACAAGACTTTTGAAATCAAGAGAATCTCTCCATAGTAATTAATAATCATTTTCTGGGTCTTTTTTCTGGTCTACCCTACTTGTAGTTTGCTGATTCCTTTTTCTAGTCATTATTTATAAACCATTCGTATCTAAAACTTCTTGATGGTCTCGTAAAAGCTTTGACCTTGGATGGTGGCAATCTCCAACTCCAAAGCACTTGGCTTTCTGGAACCATCTCCACCAGCATAAGTACCGGCACCGTATGGCGAGCCTCCGTGGACCTCGTCCAACTTGGTGATTTGACCAAAAGCCTTGGCGTAACCCAATGGGATGTAGATCATACCATGGTGCACAAGCACAGACAAGGAGTTGACAATGGTGGTCTCCTGTCCTCCACCTGGGGTACCGGTGGAAACAAAGAATGCAGCAGGCTTACCGTGCAAGGCGCCGCTGGCCCACAAGCCACCAGTGGAGTCCCAGAAGGCCTTCCATTGGGCAGGGTAGTTACCGAATCTGGTTGGAACACCGAAAAGGAAGGCATCGTAGCTGGTCAAAGTGTCCAACGTGGCAATTGGGTAGTCTGGCTTGGCTGGGGCATGCATCTTGGCCAACACCTCTTCAGACAAAGTCTCTGGCACCTGGAAGATCTCGGCAGTTCCACCGGCTGCCTCGACTCCCTTCTTGACCGACTCGGCCATAGTGGCGACGTGGTGGTATAACGAGTAGATGATGATTGCAACCTTTGGGGCCATTGTGTTGTTGTGTTAAATAAAGATGGTGCAGACCAAGAGGGTGGTGATGTGGGTGTCCATATATATAGGAGCCCCGGGGTGCGGCGCCTCGGTCGGTGTGCGCAGGCGCAGAGAAGTTGCTCAAACGAAATGTAATTTTACTAATACTATTACACATTGCTCATGCGCGGCCTGCACACGGTCCGCCGTCCCGGGCTTATTACTAAAAGGGCTTACAAACATTCCAAATGAGTAGCCGCACGCTGGGTAATGTCCACATCAGACGTTTCCTTATAACCCGCCGTCGCGAGCACCATTCCCTCCATTTCATCTTGCGATTTGCGACTCACCTCTCAACGCTTAGCGATTGCTTAACTGCCTTTAGCGAATTCAGAACTTTCTTTTAGGAATTCTAGCAAGTGTCTTAGATCAGCTTATCTTAATACCTAAGCTAACTGTCTTATAGCGAGTCATTATAGCGAGCCCTGATACTGATTTTCGAGCCCTGATACCGATTTTCGAGCCCTGACACTGATCTCGAGTTCCGATTCCTGCCTAGATTAGCGTTTCTTAATTTATTCCTCGATTTGCCATGAAGATCGCCATTATTTACTACTCCACCTATGGCCACATTGTTACGTTGGCCAAGGCCGTCAAGGAGGGTGCTGAGAAGTCAGGAAAGGCTGCTCAGGTGGATATTCTCCAAGTGCCTGAGACCTTAGACAAAGACGTTTTGGAAAAGTTGCATGCTCCAGCTAAGGCAGACTATCCGATTGCCACGCCAGAGTTGTTGCTTGAATACGATGCTTTTGTCTTTGGCTTCCCTACCAGGTTCGGTACTTTCCCAGCTCAATTGACTGAGTTCATGGGCAACACAAGCGGACTTTGGATGAACGGAAGCTTGGCCGGTAAGCCAGTGGCCACGTTCACGTCGGTGTCTTCTTCTGGAGGCGCCCAGGAAGCCACCTTGAGACATTTCATTGCTTTTGCTGCTCACCATGGTATGGTCTACATTCCTTTGGGTTACGGCAAAGCTTTCAGTGACTTGACCAACTTGGAAGAAGTGCATGGAGGAACTCCCTACGGTGCCGCCACTTTTGCTGGGGCTGATGGCTCAAGACAGCCTTCGGAGGTTGAGTTGAGAATTGCCTCCACTCAAGGTGAAACCTTTGCCACCAGTGCATTCAAGTTTGTTGGATCTGCTGAAACAAAGGAGGAAACCAGCACCGCTGAAAAGCCCGCCGAAAATTCCGCCGAGAAGAAGGAGAAGCAAACCAGAGTTCGCAAGACGAAATACGTGACGTCCAGAGCTACTCAGAGTAAGAAGGAGGAATCTCAGAAGGAAAAGTCTGCGTGCGCTAAGTGCATCATCATGTGAGAAGAAAGTGAGAGACGTCGAGAGCGATACATACTCAAGACATTGCTAGACCTTAAAAGTACTGGCACAAGGAGTGGTTCCAGAGCCTCCGGCATCAACCACGTGTTTTCGAAATGAAGTCGGTTAGTAGATGTATAATAAACAAACAAGTGCAAAAACATACAAAAAATGTGTGAAGAGAAAAGACCCCACAAAGTTACTCTATCTCTCAACCAAGGGCTCATTGGACTCATTGCAGAACACATGTCACACGTGATTAAGCCGCAGCGAGCACTCTAATAAATGGCACTTTTACGTGCCCTGACATGGGCACTGGATCAATCCAACAAAAGGGATAGCCAAAAGTGGGGCATCAAATACAGAGCCGCTGGTTTGTTTTAGTTTCTTCTGCTATCGCTTCGTAGAGCCTTTCAAGCGGTGGGTATAAGTGGTCGTGGACTGGCTTTCGAGACCCTCATGAGTCTAATTTCATAAACGAAAGCCATAAAGCAAAGTCTCCAGCATACACGCAGGAGGCGAGTTTTGTCATTGAGCCATAGATTTGTGCCTCCAGAAACTCCTTTCAAACGGGCACCATGACAAAGCATCCAACATCGACATTCTTTGCAAACACATATCATACTCACATGCGCCGGAGCAGTCCATTAGCATTATATGAGTTCTTTGTGGGCTAAATGGTCACTCTAACATGAGGAAAAGTCATCTAGACAATTCAAGAAAGTCATGAAATTCAAAGTCAAGAAATTCAAAGTCATGAAAGTCACGAAATTCAAAGTCATGAAAGTCAAGAATGTCACGAGACAACAGAGTCATGCGAGAGCAAAGAATTGCCATGTGGACGTATATGCCCAGAGATCCAGGAAAGGAAACACAAACAGAAACTAATCTTAGGGATGTACGGGTTTATCTTCAACCTCCCATTCAACCTCAAAGGGACCCAACGCTTGCGTTTGAACTGGCTATTGACGATAAGTCGGCGATAGAGAGGAAATAGAAACCAGCGGGTGATGAGTAATTGCTCGAGGACTAAGATCGCGAGCTTGAGGTGTCCAGAATCCACGGAACGAGTCCCCTAGCGAGAGCCATACTTGCGTAACGAGTAAGTGATTGGAAGAGTCAAGTCTAGAGAAGAAACACAACGCAGAGTGGATTTCAAGTCGCGGCTGACGGCTCACGCAGGCACTGCACATACCGATTTTGCAGTCATTGGGTGCGAATAGCACGGGTCTAGGCAAAGAAAACTATAGTGAGGAGTTGAATAGATGAAAAGGTGATTGTTGAATTATTGATTGTAGATCAATAGTGAGCAGTTATGGTTTAATAGAAAGTAATACCAACAAGTGACATATTTACAGATTGTATAGTACCAGTTGGAATATATAGTACCAGTTAGATTGTGTAGTACTAATTACAGATTGTGTAGTACCAGTTGAGATATACAGTACCAGTTGAGTGTAGGACTAGTTACAGATTGTATAGTACTAGTTATGATTGTATAGTACTGGTTATGATTGTATAGTACTGGTTATGATTGTATAGTACTGGTTATGATTGTATAGTACTAGTTGAGATTGTATAGTACTGGTTATAGATTGTATAGTGCCACTTACAGAATGTATAATACCTTTACAGAATGTATAATACCTTTACAGAATGTATAATACCTTTACAGAATGTATAATACCTTTACAGAATGTATAATACCTTTACAGAATGTATAATACCTTTACAGAATATACAATACCTTTACAGAATATACAATACCTTTACAGAATATACAATACTTTTACAGATATGTAGTGCCAATTACAAATGTATAATACCTTTACAGAATATATAATACCTTTTCAGAATTTATAATACCTTAAAGATCGTATAATACTACTTACAGATTTTTAATTCAGATAGTACCAGTTCCAAAATATATACCACTTACATATTTGCACCGGTTAGCAGAGAGATAGCAGTAGCTCTAGCAGATCGGCATTCAAGTGCTTCAAGCATGCACATTGACAAAAGCCTTAAGATAATCAATTCCATCGGCACATTGGGCCACGGTCTTCTGGTTGGGTCCAAGCTGGGCAAAGATCTTCTTGCCAATCTCCACCGACTGCGCCGAGCTATCGTGCTCCAATATCAACCCACGGCCCTGTTTGGACTCCTGGAACCGCTCAAGCTCGGGGTAAAGCTCTTGGTCCGACATTTGGCCTTGGCTAGCTGCGATCTGCCAGTCAAAAGTGTCAAAGTCCCAGAGCACGGACTGCATGCCAAACTGACGGATGATGTTACGTACTCGGTTGTCCACTCCTCCATATGGAGGACGGAACCATTTGGGCAAGTGGCCGTGTGTAGCGTTCATGGCCCACATAGACCACTGGAGCTGTGCAACAATTTCCTCGTTGCTAAGTGATGGAAGAAATTTATGGGACCATGTGTGTGAGGCCATGATGTGGCCCTTGTCGGCCGTATCACGATACACCTGCGGATAGCGCACCACGTTGATGCCAATAGTGAAGAACGTGAGGGGAGTGGTCAAAGTGTTCACGAGGTCCATGGTAAAAGGAGTAGGCCCATCGTCAAACGTCTGGCTCAACGAGGAGCACGTGAAGACGTCGTCTGGGGCTACACAATTATAGCAGTCGAACGAGCACACCTGGTCATTGTTCATTTCCGAAGCACAAGTGCCTTGAGCATGGATCCACTTGTCCAGATCAAACGGCACCTGGTCAACGTGAACAAAATCAAGAGGTATGTAGGGCGGGTCCATTCCGGGCCACTCGTTCAACTGGGTCATATCTTTGAGCCAGTCAGGAAATGGCAACGGCGTCTCCAGGTTCATGGCCTCGGGTAAGATGAACGGCATGAAGTCTGCAAAAGCAGGTACTAAAAGGAAAAGGGCAAATGCAAACATCTACTACTGGCGATCCAAGATTATGAATCGGTGGAAGGTGAAGAATGGGAAGTGTAAGAATGGAAGGTGTATGAAAGTGTAAAGTGTAAAGTATAAAGTGTAAGGGTGTACAGTTTTAACTTTAGAAAGGTGAAGAAAAGGCTGGAGAAAAAGCTGGAGAAAGAAGATTTGGGAAAGAGAGCTTTTAAAGAGTGCACTCGCATCGCAAAGTCATCGGTCACAGATAAGTCAGTACAAAAAAAAGATGCACCACTACGCAGGTCGCTCACGTACGCCTGTTCATTAATTTCAGGCTATCCTAGATTATTATTCTATCCTTCTCCCCGATGTTTATGCGATCTTTCTCTCTGCCTCGGCAGACAAACGAGCACTCAACTCGTTCTGCTCCTTGACAGCTCTAGTCAAGTACTCAATCATGATAATGTCTTGGTTGTGGGCCTGGAAGTGGTTCTTCAAGCCCTCCAAGTCCGATAAAATCGTGGGTTTGTTCAACAAGGTATTGCTCAAGGTTCTCAACATGTCGAGGTCTGCATCCGAGTTAGAAAAGTTGCTGATGACATTCAACATGGCGTCAAGATTGTCTTGCACTGCCTTAATCTCACGCGACACGTTGGACAATTGGTCGTGTTCCAACAATGCAATGTTGTTCTTCGACACAGGTGTTTGGCTAACCTTCTTCATTGCCAAGTTCTCGGAGATGGTGCTAGACTCCACCTGGTGTGGAATAGGCGAGAAGATATACAGCGTGCTGGTGGTGACCGTCTTCCATCCGATCTTTTGCACACTGCCGGGCTTGCCCACGGCAGCACCAATATATGTGGTCAATTCAGGAAACTGGATCTTGTCCCCGTCAATGTACTTGACATTGAGGTAGATAGCGGGGAAAGGGTACGCTCTGTCGGAGCCCTTGGAGTAGAAGTCGTGGATCAAGCCTGTGGAGCCGTCAATCTTCTGGGAGCAGTCGAACCAGCCCAACACAAACTCCTTGGGGTGGGCTTTCTTGTATAATGAGTACATGGCCTTGTGCTTGTGTTCCTCGATGGCGATGGAGTCACCAGTCTCCTGACATGGCACCATAAAGGCGTCTCTGACCTCGACGTTGCTGCCGTCGTCAGATCTGACCCCGACCAACGTACCAATGACTCTGGTGTTCTGGTCGAGGAACTGCTTGGAGACAATCTCCAAGATCAGAAAAAGCGCCAGGTTGTGGATCTTCACCACCACAGGGGAGGCGACTGAGGGCGCAGCAGGTGCGGTCACCGTGGGCCTGACTAAGTGCATGAAAGTGTCAACCATTGTGAGTGCCTTAATACTCTTGTAGGGGAGATTCCACTTCTTTTTTTTCACTTTTTCTGTTGTCGCACGCCAGTCACGTGCGCCCCACTGTCGCGACTCTTGCAATGGTTTAGCTAGTGCAAGGAGGGAAGCTGAGACTGAGTTTTCAGAACTTTAGCGTGTCCTAAGTATAATATTATCATTATTATTATGATTATTCTCGTTATTATTCTTTTGTTATTTTTTCACGTCTGGTACTTCGTAGCTAAATTTAGGCGTTAATAACTCAAGAATTGGATCTTACTTGTACAGTCTTTCAAAATTGTTCATACCAGTGCGACAAAATTATTCATACCAAATGGCATAAAGTTTCACACCAACTTTTAATAGAATTCAGTAATCAGATATTAATATCTTGCTGATTGCTACTACAGTCTCTTGTTGGAATCTTCCAATCAATGGCCAAACGGACAAAACTAAAGTAGTTTTCATGTTATGTTGTATATTGAAATTTTATTTAGTTTGAATAATTTTGTAATGAATAATTTTGTCGCAGTGGTATGAATAATTTTGAAAAATACTGTATAAACCTCGAAATGCTGAGGCAAGAGCTCATCAACCGAGATTACTCAATATCATTGTTTATTCGAGGAAGATTGGATTTCACTAGACCTGGTAAGACTTCAAAGAAGAATATGTTCCTGCCTAATATTTAGCATTTCAGTAACTGTCTAATTTACACCCTAGTATTTGGCCTCTGAGTAACTATCTAGTTTATATCTACATAGGTTGTGCGACCTTTGAGATATTGGGAATACTTTTCCCATTGACTCTTCTACTCCTCTACTTTCTACTCCTCTACTTTCTACTCCTCTACTTTCTACTCCTCTACTTTCTACTCTCTACTCTACTCTTCTTTCCTAATTTCTCTCATCATTATCAAATTGTTATTTATTCTTCATGTAGGTCACCAACCTTAGTGGCCGCAACTTCGCACTCTTTATCTCTACTACCTCCTACACCCTTTTCCATAGGCAGCTTACCATGGCCGAGAAAGAAGAAAAGAATGGGGATTTTCACAACACATGGCTCTTCAGTGAGGAGTCCTTTCTATCCAAATGCCCGTCCAGGCAGCTGATGACCGTGCCTCAGGACCTCAAGACAAGAGAGCTGATCTTTGCCTTTCTCATGAAGTTGGGCACCGAGCTCAAGCTCGACGGCAGAACCATTCTCGCCGCTACCATCTATATCAATCGCTTTTTCATGAGAGTTCCCATAACCACATCGAAGTATTTCGTGGCGTGTGCTGCCGTGGCCATCAGTTGTAAGCTCAATGATACCTACAGAGCTCCAGACAAAGTCGCCTTGACGGCGTGCGTGATCAAAAACCCCAACAAGCAAATTGACCAGCATAGCAGCTTGTTTTGGCAGTGGCGAGACCAGCTTCTATATCGAGAAGAGCTTATCCTCAAGCTCCTTAACTTTGAGTTGAACGTCGAACTACCTTATGATTACATAGACGAAATTCTCTCCCAGCGGGATAACAGCTTGCAGGACCCATTCCTGCTTCGGCTCCCAGAAATCCTCAAACACACCATCTCGAAGATTGAGCTTATCAGTGCATTGCCTGTTCTTGTGGCTTTTGATATGCGGGTGTTGTTTGCCATCATGCTCATATTGACCGTGAACGAGGCCCGAACACGTTTCGAGGATTGTGAAGAAATGGTTGTTCCTGCTGGCTTTTTGGAGGACAATTTGGGATGCACCAGCTCTGAGGCCTACCAGTGTTACCAATACATCCAGAGACTTATGAATATATGCAGAGATCCCAAGCTTCCCAGTCACATTAACGTGCTCAAGAAAATACCTATAATTTCCAAGGAGGATTATGAGAAGATTACAAAAAATACAAGTCTTGGGGATGGGTCTGAGCAGGAAGAACGAGAAGTCTCAAAAGAACCCATTGAAACAAAATAGATTGAAGGTCTGTGGGAATCCTACCATTCTACATCTTTCTAAGGAAGTGTACATTAATTTGCATATAGCATAGTCAAGAAAATGTAAGTATTTATTGTCCTCGCTGGCATCATTCTCTAATGCTCTAGCTCGGCATTCGCTTCAGATTCTTTTAATCTCCAATTCTTTTAATCAGTTCTTTTAATCTCCAGTTCTTTTAATCAGTTCTTTTAATCTCCAGTTCTTTTAATCAGTTCTTTTAGTCTCCAGTTCTTTTAATCTTCCGATTATTTAAGATCTTCCAGTTCTTCTAGATCTCCCAGTTCTTTTAGTTTACTTGGTGCTTCATTCACTTCTTCGCTCACTTCTTCTAGATCAACTTTGAGTTCTTCCTTTTCCTGTTCCTCCTTTTCCTGTTCCTCCTTTTCCTGTTCCTCCTTTTCCTCCTCCTTCTCACCGTCTTTGATTGAACCATTCTTCTCAACATCATTCTCTCTATCATGAGAATAATCAACAGGAGACAATTCAGAGTGAGATTCTTCGGTCGGCTTCACATCCAGCTCACGTTGGTCTTCATTTCTGTCCTCTTGATCTTTGGATTCAGAATGGTTTTCATCCTCGACTTGCTTCTCTGCTTGTGCCTCGTCTATTTCACCAGCAGCTTCTTCTGCTGATTCTCCTCCTTGTACGTCATCTCCTTGTTGTGCTTCTTCTCCTTCTGCTCGAAGATCATCAACCTCCATCTCTTCCGCTGGCAGCTCGATTCTGTCTTGAATGGCCGCTAGTCTTTCAGCGATTTCGTCCTCGTGTCTCTCGGCATAGCCAATGAATTGCAGAAGATCGTCATCTAGTAGAACTTCACTGTACTTGATATTGTAAGGGAGGGTATTTTTGAGGTCGGAAGACGGCGTCACGACATTTTCCTTTGCACCATCTTTCAGATCGTCTGCTTCATACAGCAGAATAATGATGTAATCATTTTTTATGCTCTTTTCGACTTGTGATTTGAAGAATGCATAGCTATCCTCTCCATCTGCTGGTGTGGGGTGGTATCGCTTGTTCTTGTGCACCGCCATTATGTCGTCTTGAATGCAACTGTTGAGGAACTTCATGTTCTGGCCCAACTTGACGTCTTTTTCTGCCAAGTACGCTAGCCACGAGAGCTTATCACTATTCAGAAGCTCTTCGTCCTCCAAATCCTCCATGATGCCGTTTTGGTTATCTGTGTTGGAGTCGTCGTTCTGCTTCAACTGGTTGTAGAACTCCTGTCGTTCTCGTAATCTTCTCTTCTTGCGCTCTTGGTCGGTTTCGGCAGATGTATCGATCTTTCTCTTCTCCATCAAATTATACAAGAGCGGCGCAGGGACGGTATTGAGCTTCTTGCTGGCGGCAAAAATGTCGCTGAACTTGACCCAATTCAAAAACGAGTCGAGGGACTTGGTGTTGGTATAACTGTCACAGCCAGTGTCGCTCTCCTTTGGTTTCAAGAGCCCCACTCCCAAAAGCGCCTCCAACACATCGGGCCCCGTGATTTCGTTGGTATAGGCCGACCGTTCCAATGCAAAGTTCTTGGCTACTGAGAGGATGTGCTGAAACTGCCGGATGTAGATATCGGTGATGATGTTGAGCACCATGGGCTTGCACTTGTCGAAGCCCGAGGCCTTGAGAATCTGCGCTATTGAGATTCGGAGAAGCGCCAGGTAAAAGGTGTCATCCATGTTGGTGGTGGAGATGCTGGGGTTCTGGTGGTGTTGTGAGAAGAAGTTGGAGCGCGTGCGAGTCATAGTGGCTGCGACCGTACTTTATATCTGGTCTACGAATCTACAGAGAGTTCAGTATAGAGATACTTTTGATATGAATTTATTTAATTCTTCAAAACCTTTAGTATTTTTGAAAAATTTAATTTTGAGACTTGAACTTGAGAAATTTTTAGCCAAAGACTATTTGTAGTTTAGTTGCTTTCTACATTTTATCTTCAAATCTCACTCCACACTATACATGGACAATTTAATAATTGGTGAATTATAATTAGTGAGTAATAGTAATTGGTGAAATACAATAATTAGTCATTAACTGGTCATTATATATTGGTCATATATTGGTCATACATGTCATACATTGGTCATATATTGGTCATACATGTCATACATTGGTCATACATTGGTTATTAATCTGGTAATCAACTTTTATGAATTCTTTTATGAATTATACATTGGTTATCACTAACACTTGGCCTTCACAACTACATCGGTCTGTTCAAAGTTGACAGAAGCTTCAAGTTCAAGCATTGACATTAGTTACGTAAATGACTCTATTCAGAATCAATGGCCGCTTCCGCTCTGGTACAGCGTCTCACGCTTATAGTGCCGGTATTCATTGCACCAGCAAACAGTCAGCAAGTCTACAATCCCTGTTGCAACCGTTCACTGATTTTTTTGGACGCAAACGACAAGGCATTGAACAAACCCTTCTCAGAAATATCAATGTTCAAGTTCATGTCATGAGGCACCACCGAGCCTGAGGGAGGCTTGGTGACTCGACTCACAATGATGGCTGGGTCAATCTCCAATATGATCCCGTCGTCGATAGTCTCATCTATGCACAAGCACACCATGTCATATTTCTGCAAGATGGTGGCCTTGTCCAAGGAGTTCTCCAACAAAATGGTCAACGCCTCATTGATGTTGTTTGTCAACGAGTATAGCATAGACTCATTTTCGTTGACTGCTCCTACAATCACCAAAATCACATCGTTGCTCTGCTTGTAAGTGATCAAGTGGTTATCATACAACACAACGTCCTGGTGCTCTTTATTTATCTTGGCGTAGACGGCCTTCTCGAATGCGGCTTGTTGTTGTGGAGTCTTGTATGCCTGGGAGGGGCTGTCTATCTGATAGTACTTGGCATATAATCTCTGGCCTTCGCTGCCCAAAATCAAGGCGGCGGTCACCGTGTAGAGCGAGATGTTCAACGACATGGTGGACACGTATAGTATCTTTGAGAATTTGTTGAGGTGTTGGTACCTGTGTGGGTGTGCGAGCCTCAATTCGTGAGTGAGATCCAGTGGCACACCTTACAAATTATACCTACAAATACAGTCTTTTTCAAAATTATTCATGCCAATGCGACAAAATTATTTATACCAGTGCGACAAAATTATTCAATCAATATTTCAAAAATATTCAATCAATATTTCAAAATTATTCAATCAATATTTCAAAATTATTCAATCAATATTTCAAAATTATTCAAACCAAATAAAAGCTTTAATTTACAAGATAACATGGAAACTACTTTAGTTTTGCCCGTTTCGAGATTGAAAGACTCCAACAATAGAATGTAATAGCAATCGTCCAAATATAAAGTTCCGATCACTGAAAACTCTTAAAAGTTGGTGTTAAACATTTTGCCATTTGGTACAGTATTTTTCAAAATTACTCATACCAATGCGACAAAATTATTCATACCAGTGCGACAAAAATATTCATACCAAATACAAGTTTTAATATACAGCATAACATGGAAACTAGTTTAGTTTTGCCCATTTCGACCGTTGATTGGAAGACTGCAAGAATAGTATATATAAGCAACTGTCCAAATAAAATTTCTGATTACTAAATTCCATTAAAGTTGGTGTGAAACATTATGCCATTTGGTTTGAATAATTTTGAAATATCGGTATGAATAATTTTGCGCGCTGGTATGAATAATTTTGAAAACAGTGTATGAATAATTTTGTCGCACTGGTTTGAATAATTTTGAAAATCACTGTACCTACAATCTTTCTTACACATAGTCACAGCATCTATTTTTCTTAACTTCTCTAGTGTTTTCATTTCTCTTCAGTCATAATGCTTTGTATAACTTCTAATCAGGCTCCAACAATGTTGAAGATAAACTCTAAAATGGCCTTCTGCATGGGGTTTCTCTCGTAAAAATCATCAGTCAATCCCATGACTGCCACGGAGTTGGCCCTCTGTGAGGCCACGTGCTTGAAGCCATACACAAAGTTGATCACCAAGCCGGCCATCAAGCCAAGCGCAACCAACAACGGACCGGTCACGTTATCTAAATGTCTATCGGACCTCTCCATGATAATCTCCCTTCTCTTCATGTAGATAAAGTAGCCCCAGATGCCGGAGAAGATGGTCAAAGCGAAGTAGATGTAGGCTAAGTTCGTGGCTAATCTCCACGAGTTTGCCTCTCCAGTGGAGGAGTAGATCATGAAAGTCAAGGTGGAGAGCAATGTGGTCACATGCAACCATCTGTTAAAAGTACGTTCGTTTGCGAGCCACACCTTGGGCTCGATCTTGAGCGGTCCAGCATTCTTGATGTACATGTTAGGCTTTACCACACCTGTAGGCAAGTCAATTTCCTCATCTTCGGAATCTGCATCGAGCAATTTGGAAAACTTGGCTGAAAAGTTGAAGAGCTTTTTGGTCCTCTTCTTATCGTCCTCTTCCTCAAAGTCTTCATCTGAAGATTGGTCAAGGTCTGCCCCCGAAGTTGCAGTAACTTCTTCCGTCTCTTGGATTGGCGGCATAAAGTCAGAGTTCTGACGTTCTGGCTTGGTCTGAGAATCGAAATTGAGCATATCCGAGCCGGAAAACGATTTGGACCTGGGCGTGTAACTCGAAGAAGTGGAAGAGTTGGCCAACATGGACTTGAACTTTTTGATGTTCTCTTCGTCGCTTTGTAGCTTGGCCATTTTGTCCTTGGTGTCGTTGTATGCTTGCTTAGGATCGAACTTCAAGTCCGTTTCCAATTCATTGAACCAGAAAGGAATGTTGTCCAACTTATCATCCTCCAAAAATAAGGCTCCGATACCATGGATGAATTTGGAAAAGTTAGGAATCTCCTTCACCATATGCGATTGAACCAACTCGTCGATCCAGAGAAGCTTCTTGCCCTTTTTTCTGAGCTTGATTTTGACCTCGAGCTCAGCATAAGGAAACTTGACATATTCGCCCTTTCTCAATAAAGATTGCGGATTGGTGCCTTTAGAGTCAATGTCAGTGCGGTGCCACTTGGTTGGGTCTCTAATTGGTCTGGTGTGGTCAAAGGAGTCTTCGCGAATGAAAAGAATATCGGAATCTATCACCACCCGCACCTTGTCGTCGCCAGGAATCTGGAACGCAGTTCTTTTATAGGTGGTTCTGAGACATGGCTGCACGTGGTTTTCCTCGATATACTTGGAAAAGCTATCAAGGTGAAGCTTGACCTCCTCGATTTGCTCAGGAGATCTGCCTTTTTTCCGCAACTTATTGAGGTACTTTTTGGAGTCGAACTTGCCAGTGACAAAGTCGTCCAAGTACTTTTCCTTGATGCTGAACTTCTCGTCCACATCGTAGGTTTCCGATTGCTTTTCAAAAGTCTTTTTTTCAATCAGAATTTCGGGTTTGTTGTATAAAGGTCCCACCCACTTGATTCTCAAGGTCGAGGCGTTGGGAGACTTGATCAACTTATTGTTGTACAAGTCAAAGTTCTCATTGTCAAAGTACAAGCAATTGATTCTTGGGTCGTTTTTTCCAAACTGCGAGATCTCATTGTCTTCATCGTCGTCGTCATCATCATCATCATCATCGCCGCCATAGTAGTTGTTCTTGGAATTGTACACGAGAACAGGAAGATGACGCAAGATGGTGGCCTTGACCTCCATCAAGTTATCGGGGTGCACCCAGAATTTGAACGACTTATAGTCTTCGGCAGCAGAATCCTCGTTAAAAGAAGACAATTTGGACAACGACTGGTCGATGTCGTAGTTGTCACGCAAAAACTGGAACAAAGCCGAGATCTTGAACAAGAGAGGCGAGTAGTCTTCAGAGTGGAACGGCAAAGACTTCAAGCGGACGTTCAATAAAGGTTTGACGGAATAGGCGGGGTGCAAGCGATCGTGCTTCTTGACGATTTTGGTGAAGCCAGTGAAGTTCAATCTCTGGAAATGGTTCAACTCCTGCGTCACGTTCAAAACCAGATCCAATCTGCCCGAGAACTTTTGCACGTCAAATTGAGCACTGGGCGATTCGGTCTCGGCCTGCAACTCGTTGAGAATTTCGTTCAACTCATCGTACTTGTTGATCTGAAACGTGTAGACCTTCTCCAAGTCCGAGTCCAAGGCACTGACAAACACCTGCTCGTCTTTCTCAGTCCAGGCGTTCTTGATGATTACACCTTCCTTCAAGAGCTTCTTCAAATGAGTGTAGTTGATGTAGTACTGTTTCCATGGCACGTAAATCTCTCTGCTGAGTTTACTGTCGAAGAGCATTTGCTGGGTGTCACCTTCAGAACCAGCAGGCGGGGTACTTGTATCTTGCGACATTGAATGGGCAACTGAGCAATTAATTGTGCTTTATCAAGAATACAATCGACCACAATAGGTGAATGCTCACGGAAATTTGATGCGTGACAATTGAGCGGAAGATTTAGTTATCTTAATAGATAATCAACGCGAGCCGTTCCTGCACCTTCCAGATTTAATAGCACGTGGGGTGTTATTAATACAAGTGGGTCTGGAGGGTGAAGTCAAGTACGCCTGGGGGGTTTTTTAAACTGTTGTTTTTTTGGAAAAAAGAGCTCTTTTGGCAGCCAGATAAAGCCACCATTTATGCACTACTTTAGTTTTTGTTTTCGGATTTTAGTCTAACTTTCTTTGACTGCGCTCATTTCCCGTATCCTATGCAGCACGGTGGGGACGAGGCCGTTAAGTTCCGAAGAGCAGAAGTGAAATAACAGGAAATAACAAAAGTGAAATGCAGAAGTGAAATACAGAAGTGAAATACAGGAGTTAAATACAGAAGTGAAATAACAGGAAATAACAAATATGAATACAGAAGTGAAACAAACAAAATTAAAAAGATACAAAATTATTGTGTCAATCTAAAATTCTCTACGGAGAAAGACAGCTCCATCTTCACTTCGCACCCGTGCACCTCACACTCAACTCTCGCTTCTCTGGTTCGCAAAGGTCATGCCCATGACTACCCAGTATTTCGATGACAACCCATTGGCGTCACGAGGGAGTCTTAAGTATGTCCCCCCTGGATTTCTGAGGCGTGGACCAGATATAACATACAACTTCTCGCAGCCTCTCTCCTTGGAACCCACACATGACACGAATACCCTCCGCGATCAGGCTCTACATTATTTCAAAACCTCAGGGTCATACATCCTTATCCTATTGTTCAAATCTCTCTCATATGGCTTCAGTCTACTAGAAAAGTATACTTTGGGAGTTTATCCAAGTAATGGTGTTCATTTGAATGATAATGGTTCGGGGCATGCTGAATTAAATTATAATTTAAGTGATAGTGGTTCAGGGCAAGGAGAATTACATTATAATTTCAATAATAATGGATCAAAGCAAGTTGAATTGAATGATCACTTTAATGAAAGCGGTCCAAGACATTCTGGATCATATTATGGCTTCAATGATAGTGGATTAAAGAGTGGTTCAAATTATGGTTCAAAGAGTGATTCAAATTATGATGCTTCAAAGACTGGTTCAAAGACTGGTTCAAATTATGGCTTAAAGACTGGTTCAAATTATGGTTTAAAGACTGGTTCAAATTATGATAATGCTTTAAAGTCTGGTTCAGATCCACTATATCCCGAAACTTTCTTTGAAAAACTTGAAATTCCTGATGCACTCTCTTCCAGCACTCCCCGTGGATCACTGCCTGCTCCGTCTAATGTGCTCACTGATAGACAGGACCCCCTCAGGCGTGGAGAAACCGATATTTTCAAATGCATCTTTGAGCTAGATGATACTGATGATGATTTGGTCATGGGAGACCAGTATGGGACGTCTTTGAAATCCACTATAGGATCCAAATACATCCCCCGGGGCCGCATATACAACAATCAAACACAAGAAAACGAAGTGTCTGCCGTTGATCTTTTGCGGACGGAGTTGGCCACGTCTCGAGATGAGTATGATGATATGATTTCCAGATTCTACAAGCCTTTCAAACAGGCTCCTCATCAGCAATACTCGTTGACCAATGCCATGCTATCAATCAAACCCAACAGCGAATTCTCGCTGATTTTCAAAGAGAAACGGGGCGAAATCCAACTGTTGGTAACCAGAGAACGAGCAGAAGCAGAGTCTTCCATCAAACCGCTCTCTGCTGACCAACTACTGCTGGTAAAGCAGTACTGGAACACGAGACTGAGCAACTCGCTCGTGGTGTCTGCGTTTTCCATTGATATTACCGTTAGAGACCTCCAGACACTTTGTGATTCGAGCTGGCTCAATGATAACGTGATTGATTTCTACTTGAACCTCGTTTCTGAGAGCGCGCAGGACACCTACTGTTGGACAACGCACTTTTTCTCCACTCTCAAGAGTAAAGGCTACCAAGGCGTGGCTCGGTGGGCCAAGCGAAGGAAGGTTAATTTGGCGGAAAAGAAAAAAGTCATTGTGCCAATCAATATCATGGGCACGCATTGGGCAGTTGCGGTGGTAGACAATGTTGCCAAAACAATTGGTTATTATGATTCGTTATCTTCCGGTGGAAACAGAAAGACAGTTGAAATCTTACAAGACTACATGATCAAGGAAAGAGAGCGCTTGCAAGCTCCTCAGGTTGAGTATTCGCTCCATCACAGCATGCAGACCCCGCAGCAGCAGAATGGCTACGATTGTGGAGTGTTCACTTGCACCGTGGCGAAATATGTGGCTGGAGACACTCCATTGACGTTTTCTCAGAAGGATATGAAGGTCATCCGACGAAGAATGGCCTACGAGATCATGAAAAAGTCTTTAATAGGGGATGCTACCAGTCATCCTCATCTTTGAATATCATTAAGTGCCCATAATCAAGGGCGTATCATATATAACTCTAAAACCAGCTTTTTTTAGGACTTCCGAGACCAGCAACGTCTTTAAGCTTGCCCTCGTACGCTTGTACTTTTTGAGTGCATGCAAGAATCTTGCTGCTCAAGTACTCGGTTCTCTCCCTCATATTCTTGACGTCTCTGGAATCAGAAAGCTTGGAAAGTTGGTCCTCGAGCTTCGCAATCTTGCTATTCTCCAAAGCAATCAACTCCGAGTAGAACTTTGTTTCGTACAACTTAAACACAGTTTGGTCTTCCACCAAGTCCTTGAATGCAGCTTTGAAGAGCGGTCTTCCGGTGGACACGGCCTTGATGATACCTTTATCTCTCTTCAAGGAAATGAGGTCATTTTTCTCTAGAACCCCCAACGTCTGAACTGTGTGGTAGTTGAGAGAAAATAAAGGCGACTGCACCAAGTTGTCAATGTCAATGTGGTTGTCTTTGGCAAGAGCCCGGATGAGCGCCCAAAGCTGAGCTGGATTCCATGGCGTATCGGATGAGCTCTCATCAGTGTTGACATTGAGGAAGAAAGTAGTGATCTGTTCAGAAGCTTGATGGATCATTTCATTCAAGGCGGCCTCGGGCCTTTCTCCCAGCTTCACACGTCTCACAAAGGCTTGCAAATCCAGCATTCTGCCTCCAAGTGGTTCAAGACACTTGTCAATATGCGAATGTGCACTGATATCCTTTAACTGTTTGCTCACGTAATGCTTTGCGCTGGCAGGTGTGGCATCGTCCAAGGAGATGGTCTTGAAAACCTGGTTAGGAAGTGCTGCGGTCAAGTGCAGAGAGCTCCCAGAATCTGCAGATATAAAAATCACATGAGCCAGGTTATTCTGGATCAATTGGCCTGCCCAATCAGCTAGGGCCTTGTAGATGAAGTCATGTGGGCTGTCAGACTTTCTAAGGAAGTTGTTGATAACCACTACAGGCTTGACCTCGGGATGCAGCTGCAAATAGTCGTCTTCTTTGGCTCCCACAATCTTGGAATCACTGGCGTCGGCTTGGTCTGCATGCTTCAACTTCTGCTGACGGTCAATCTCAGATTTGTATGCCGCGAACCCATCAAGAGCCACGTTTCTGATAGCCTCCAGTGCCAACAGCAACATATTCTTGTACTGAGACTCTTTGGACTCGCTGAGACCCGACTTTTGGCCCGTCAACCCTTGCAAGCCCAAATCGACAAATTGGGACACGGAGTTCGTCCAGGTGAAGAGGGGGAAGTATCCTAATTGGGAAGCGGCAGTCTTCAAGAACTCGTTGTCACTTCTAGCCTTGACCAAATTGTTGCAGTCGATTTCCAAAAGGTTTTTTTTCAACGACTCGTCAATACTCAACGCGTGCTCGGTGACAAATTCCCTCTCGCCCGAACCCTTAGGACCTTTCACCACAATAAACGTATTCGCGTTCTCACACACCCACAAGCGTAGTTGGTTAGCCTTTTCGGATCGTTCAGACCAGTACATATCCGAGTCCAACTCCTCAATTTCCACCTCTTGTTTATGGCCGCCAGTGAGGTTCTCTAAAGAGTCTCCGATAAAATGTTTGCTGTCACTGAGACTGGAGACTATCATCTTGTAAGGCATGGCCACGGCCTTGATGTACCACTTGTCCTTGTGAGCATCCCAGCTGTAGTACTGTTTGATTTTGAACTGGATGAATTGCTTTCTAATGGGCTCGAAAATGAGCACGGCAATGGTGGCCAAGAGCGCCAAAATCACCGGAATGGCGATTCTTGGGTGGTTTGCAATGACGTTGGTCACAATGTTCACCCGCTCAATCGGAATGTACTGAAGATGTAACGTGGTTTTGCCTTCCTCAAGGACCATTCCCGTGATGCAGTTCTTGGCCCGGATACACGACGTGGTGAATCTGAAAATAATGGTGGAAGTTGGGTCTGACGACGAGACAGGAATGATATCTATGATGGTGCCGTATCTCCTGAAAAGCAAGTACAATTCCTCCTCGGTTAAAGGGTTACCTTCGAAAATGACCTTTAGCTTGCGCGAGGGAAAACGGCTCAAGTCCTCGATCCATGGGGTGCCCTTCACAAGCGAAGCAGTCACTTTTGATAGGTAAAACGACCGCATAGAGAGCTGTTTTTGATTTTTTTCGATATTGTCCTCAATGGCTGCAAGAAGTTTTTGGGAACTGGAGTTAGGCGGCACGGCGAACTTGACAAACGCTCCGCCGTCTCTTTTCAATGGCACCAACTCCTGGCACTTGGCCAGGTCCGGTAATGGATTTTTGTCGCTGTTGACCACGCCAGTGATGAAGTTTTTTACCTCCTTGTCGGTCTGGGTGAAATCTATGGAATGTGCCAAGAAGCCCCAGAACTTGCTGTAGCGCAACTTGGCTAGCGACCGGGGATAAACATTGTCAAAGAACACGAGAATTTCCTTCTGTTTCTGATAATCCATGATACCTGTCAATTGCGCCGGGGTTTCTGATTCGGAGGTTTCTGCTTCATCCTTGAACCTGTGCAAGTCTGACGAGTAGTAGCGTATAGGAATGTAATTGGTGAAGTCTGAAGAGCGTATAGGGACGTAATTGGTGAAGTCTGAAGAGCGTATAGGGACGTAATTGGTGAATGTTGTTAGGGGAAGGTGAAGGCCCCGCCAAGGTGTTGTCGTCCTCAAGGCACGGAAGTGAAACATTAAAAAATATTCTAGTAAAGAAGAAGCGGCAGACTACGCTTTTATATGGGCGGGTTGGGTGGAGGTGGAGGCAATGTATATGCGCATTACATGCAAACCGGGATGTCTCACAGCAATACTTATCACCAGGCCCTGGGGTGGACCATAGAGACGCAGAGCCAGTAGCATAGTTATGCTGGGCTCCAATACTGCATGATTTTTTTCTAGGCTTCGCTTTGAATCACTATACCATTTAGAGCGGTATAACAATCTTCGAAGAGGCCAGGTATCATTGAGATTAGTATAGACTCCAAACAGCTTCCCCGACGCACTTGCAGCTCCATGTTGGCATAAAGAAGCAAATGAGGGGGGATCTGGACGATAGGAGAAGGAGGGAGGAGAGAGAAAGATGAAGGGAAGGAGAGAGAAAGAAAGATAGAGAGAGAGAGAGAGAGATGGGGAAAGAGAGAGAGAAAAGAGAAAGAGGAGGGAAAAGGAGGGAGAAAGAGAAAGAGGAATCGCAGAGATGAGCAGAAGTTAAAGTGCGTTGGAAAATTTCGCACCGAGCCTTAAACTGAGATTACACTACGTGCAGTACTGACACATGACCATACAAGCTTTCCACCTGCATGTGTCCCTATGGTAAATTATTGACTGTATTCGTAGCTGGCTGAAAGAGGCTAATGGAAACTATAGGGGTTGGGAGCTATAGGGGTTGGGAGCTATAGGAGTTGGGAGTTATAGGAGTTGGGAGCTATAGGAGTTGGGAGCGATGGATTTCTGCAAGTACATGCAATTGTGCATGGTAGCTCAAATCATATCATACTCCACAGAATATTTATGATTCCCAGGTTGTCTGGATCACATGTTCATTATCATGAATTAGGCATATTTCTTAATTGGAGCTTTCAGCGCCTGGTTTTCTTCCTCACGTCAATCTTCGGTTTGGCTGCCTTGACTAGTCCACCACGGCAGAGGGTATATAATCAGTATCCTTCAAAAAGTCTTGTGTACGAAGCGGCCGCACACTGGAAGAGTCTACCAGACTCCCCACTTTCTTCCCGGACTTATAGTTGTCTCTGATGTATTCCTTCATAGACCTCAAGGCCGCTTCTCGACACAACTCTCGGAGGTCGGAACCACTCATGCCTTCTGTGTAGGCCACGATAGACTCCAAATCAAAGTCAGCATCTAGCGTGGCATCGCTCAAGATCTTCTTTAAAATGGACCGCCTTTGGCCGCGGTTTGGCTTGCCTATGGCAAATCTCTTGGGCAATCTCCGCATGAACGCCAGGTCAATGTCGTTCTGACGATTGGTGGCTCCCATAACCATAATCTGGCCATTGGATACAAGTCCATCCCAAAGCGTCATAAACTCGGCCTTAAGCAACGAGCTCACTTCGTGGTCCGTTGACGATCGATCGCGCAAGAAGGAGTCAATTTCGTCAATGAAGATGATACACGGCTGCAATTTGTTCGCCAACGAGAAGATAGCATCCACAATTTTATTTGATTCTCCGTACCACTTATCCATGATGGTCAGCATTCTGATCAGCAAAAAAAACGCCCCGCTTTCTTTGGCAATGGCCTTGGCCAACATAGTTTTGCCGCAACCTGGGGGTCCGTGGAAGAGCACACCTTTTGGTGATTGGATGAGCGACAGGTGAGTGGCAAATAACTCAGGCTCTGTCAATGGTAAAATCACCGCCTCGTGGAGCTCATCGATGATCTCGTTCAATCCTCCTATATCGTCAAACGACACCTTCAAATCTTCGGGGAGAACAAGGTTGTTGAGAAGCGATTTTTCATAGTCATTGAGCTGGAGCTTCTTCAAATCGGAATTGTGTTCTTGAATCTTCCTCAACACATTGTGGCTATTCTTCTTGCTCTCCTTATTACGGGAGGCATCCTGACTCTCGTTCAACAAGTGGTTGAGCATGTAATACATGGAGAGTCCAGCACCAGTAAGAAAAAAGATATCGCCCAAAAGCTTGAGGTCCAATTTAAGGCCCCATAAATCTAGCTTGATTTTGTTCATTGTGTGTGGACGTATGCTACAAGGAGTAATCAGTGAGGCGAGAACAACCCGAGCCTCGCCGCGGTGTACGGATCTGCGCTCTGGTATATCATGGCATCTCATCTCCTATGCACCTGCCAGCTATGGCCAAAACGGACAAACATGCAATCCGCATGCCAGGAGCAGTCCTAGATCAGATCCGTACGAAGCAGGATAGCGGAGAGTATAGTAAGGACAAGCGGTTCAGCCAGAAGCGCAAGTTTGATGGAAAACAGGTATCCAGGAAAGACAAGCGGAAAGAGGAAAGACGTTTGAAGAAGCAGAAACAGCAAAAGTCTAGAAATTACCACCAGTTGCATGAGAGAAGACTGAATCACTTGAAACATGACTCTACTGAAGAACTGATCCCAAGTCGAGGAAGTGATGTTGAGAGTGAGACAGAGGAAAATGCTATGGCAGCTTTGAAGGCTCTAAAAGCCCAAAAGGATGCAAAAAGTGCCAAAAAGGATGCAAAAAGTGTCAAGAAGGATGCAAAAAGTGCCCAAAATAAGACAAGTCTGAGCGACAAGCCCAAGGACTCGGGCTTTCGGGTTGTTCGCGAAGACGATTTGGACGATGAGCTTAGTGAGGATGACTTGGAGGCATTTGATTTTTCAGAAGGAGAAGATGGCGACGATTCGGGCTTCGAAGGTTTCGAGTCCTCGAATGAAGATGGCTCAGAAGATCCCCTTGCTGCACTCAAGAAATTGAAGGAAGCCAAACGGGCCCAAGAGCAGGAAGATGAGATGCTTCCCTTGATTCCCTCTGATTTCGAGGACGCCGAAGATTTTGATTCCGATGAAGATTTTGATTCCGATGAAGAAAATATTCTTTCCGCAGAGGATTTCGATCTGCCAGAAGAGCTTGAAGAAACTGAAGATCCCCTAGCCCAGCTCAAAGCCTTGAAGGAAGCGAAACGGAACAAGACTGAACCAAAAAAGCAATCAAAGGCCGATAAGCCAGTGGAGCCCAATTTCGTGGATCCCTTGGATAACGACTTGGAGTACTACGCCAAGAAGTTGAGGCTCAAAAATGGCAAGAAGTCGAAGCTCACGAAAATCGACGAAAACGACATGGTGGGAAGTCTTTTGGAAGGCCTAGATTTCGATGACTCTATTTCCGAGCAATCTTCCTCTGACCATACTGATTATGACGAAGATTCAGGTAGTGATGAGGACCGTGGCCCCAAAGAAAATCCCTTCGTTGCACCTGGGTCAGAAGTCCATGCAGAATCCAATGACGCAGGAGCAAATGAATCAAAGTACATTCCTCCAGCCCTCCGGCGGAAAATGGCGTTGGAAAATTCCGGCACTTCAGAAGCCAATGTTGCTCTCCAAAGATCTATCAAGGGTCCCATCAATAGGCTCTCCGAAGCCAACATTGGCTCGATCGTCAACGAAATCAATGGGCTTTTCCTCAACAATGCTAGGCAGGCGGTCAACGAATGCTTGACTGCAGTCGTGCTACAGAGTATTGTCCAACAAGGCAGATTGCTCGATACCTTTGTCTACTTGCATGCAGCATGTGTGGTTGCCATCTACAGACTCCAGGGCGTGGACTTTGGCGCATACTTCATCCAAACACTCATTGAGAAATTCGAGGAGGCCAGAAAGGCCGAAGGAAAGTCCAAGGAAGCTCTCAACTTGGTGTCTCTTCTATCGTCGGTGTACGCACTCCAGTTGGTATCTTCAAAGCTTCTCTATGATTTGATCCGTGATCTCATCGACGATCTCTCCGAGGCCAACGCAGAAATTTTGCTTAAGATCATCAGGAATTGCGGCAACCAAATGAGATCCGATGACCCGGGCTCGCTTAAAGAAATCGTCATGCAAGTGTCAAAAAAATCGTCCTCGCTCGCATCCACCAGCCCCAGAATGCAGTTCTTGGTGGAAACAATTTCATCCTTGAAAAACAACAAGATGAACTCGGCCCATGCTGACACCCACGAATTGATGGTACGGCTCAAGAAATTCTTGGGCAACTTTGTGTCATCGAAATTGGCCGATCCATTACAAGTGTCCTTGGATGACATCCGCAATGTCGAGACGCGAGGCAAATGGTGGCTTGTTGGTTCAGCATGGAAAGGAAGCGAGGCGCAGCCGGAGGTTTTGGCGAACTTGGATGCCATGAATGATATCCTCGAGTCTGCGGAGCCTAATTGGTTGGAACTAGCCAAACTCCAGAGAATGAATACCGATATCAGAAGAGCCATCTTCATCTCCATCATGTCTGCCAACGACTATGTGGATGCAGTGACTAAGCTTGACAAGCTCGCATTGAAAAAGGCTCAGGAAAGAGAGATTCCTCGTATAGTGGTGCACTGTGCCGTGGTGGAGCCAGCATACAATCCGTACTATGGTATTTTGGCACTGAAATTGTGTGAAACCCACTCGTACAGAAAAACCTTCCAGTTCATACTCTGGGACTTGGTGAAAAGCTTCGAAGGTGGAGCAGATGACGATGAAGAAGATGATTTCGCTGGCTTTGACGACAACATGGACGATGATGATAAGCTTAAGAAAATCCTCAATTTGGGAAGGCTCTTCGGCAACCTCCTTGCTGAGGGCTCGTTGGCTCTCCATGTCCTCCGAGTAGTAAACTTCCTTACGGCTTCGTCGGATCTCAAGATGTTCATGGAAGTGTTGTTCGTGACATTCTTTGACCACATTGGAAAAAAGTCGCAGGTCAATGCCATTGGTGTGGGTCTAGTGGGCAAAAAGAGCATGTCAGAGCAGAAGTTCGACGACCGCACGTTGATCGAGAGAATTTTAAAGGCCAAGGAAGAAGCCGCCATGTTGAAGGGAATTTGTCATTTCATCACCAAGACCGTGTCACGCAGTGACTTTATCACAGGCAGGAAGCAACGGAAGCGTGTGGAATGGGGAGTTCATTCCATGTGTGATGTGACAGAGGAGATTGTCAAGGAAACCGAGGAATTTTAATTAGCTATGTACATATATCATTCCAGCAATTCCAATACTGCCACCGACTCCACGTGTTTGGTTTGCGGGTAAAAGTCAAAGCCGGTGACCGATCGCACTTTGTATTTGACATTCCTATCTTCAGAGTGCTTGAGTAAAAATGCCAAGTCTCGTGCTTGGGTGAACACATTGCAGCTGACGTACACTATGGCACTGGGCTTAAAGGCAACCAACTGCTTGAGAAAAGTCTCGGTGGAGCCCTTGCGAGACGGATTCATCAACACCACACTCTCGGCCCCAGTGACCCGCGACTGCAAAAACTCTCCATTGGTAAACATACACTCGGAGTCTCCACTGATGAACTCGATTTTCGTGGGGTTTTTGATGCCATTGATGCCAGCATTGTGCTTGGCATATTCGATGGAACGCTTGGAGATCTCTATGCCGTAGACTTTTCCATCGTCGGGGAGGTTTTTGGAAAGTGAAATGCCCAAGAACCCACTGCCACAGTATGCGTCGATGATGTACTTGTGGCTGGGCGAAACCTGCGCTAGCTGGGCCTCAATGAATTCGAGAAACGTCGGGAGAATGGACCGGTTATTCTGGAAAAACTCATTGGCCTCGAACTGGAACACATGGTCGCCCACCTTTTCCGTGACCACGTTGTGGCGGTGCGTCAAGCACACGTTCTGGAACTCGCCCGTGGCATGGTTGATACGGATCAGGTCGCGGAGAAGAAAATCGGCCTGGACTCGTTTTGGGGCGCCGGTCTCGAGCTTCTGCCTGAGTTGCTCGTGGAATTCTGCCTTCACCTGCGGAAGCTTCTCATTGATAGTGCTCGCAGCTATGGGACACCTATCCACGTCCACCACAGACGAGCCAAACGTAGCACTCTCAAAGCCAACAGGCAACGGAAGATCAGCAACCAGTGTGTTTTTGAACACCCGAGTGTGTGGTGTGAGTTTGGTCCGATACGAGTACTGCATGGGCGACTCCACCACCATGGCGAAGTTGGCTATGGTGCTTGGTTGGAGCCCGGGGCAAAAGTACTGGAAAGCTCTCTTGATGATGTTTTGCTTCAAGTCAAGCTGCTTCTCGTATGGCAACATTTGGAGCTGGCACCCACTGCATTGGGCAAAGTGCTCACACAATATAAGGCTATCGTTCCGTCCGCTATGCCTTCTGGACTTTCGAGAAACACTGATCAACTCCGCCTCTGCGTAGTAGTCGTAGTGCCTTTGTAGCGATATCTTCACTTCGTCACCTGCCACAGTCTTGGGGATCTTGACCACGGTCATCACCGTCTCATCTGTGCATGTGGTGTCATAGACACACCTGCGGACCAAGGCCAAGCCGTCACCTTCGGAGCTTGCACACAAGACCTTGACGTGGTCCACTTCACAGTAGTCTCTGCTGCGGGCAAAGAGAAACCGGTGGATGGTGTCGTGGTGGACTCTGACGCAGTCCAAAGAGAGCCCTTTGGAGTCTAGAAGAGACTGAATATCCCGGAGGATAATGCGGTCACGAGCCGTGGCATCTGTAGAGCCTCGTTTTGTTTTCTGCTTCAAAATGGTCTGTAAATTCGTATAGCTCCGTCGAAGGAGCGGATGTTGCGAGAGCCGTGGCGGTATTCTAGCCAACATGCTGCGATGAGATGAGAAGATCGCGCTTTCTAGTGTGCTCATACATAAGCTGTGAGGTTTATAATTTGTGACATTTTCGCTATTGAATGATACGTCATATAAACTGCTGTTAGATAAATCTTTAGTTAACTTCTTTAACTTCTTTAACTTCTTTAACTTCTTTAACTTCTTTAACTTCTTTAACTTCTTTAACTTCTTCAATCTGCTGCTAGTCAATCTTTTGCTAGACTGGCACCTCCTTCGTCAGCTCACTGGAAACTGGTGCCTCTTTGGGCTGCCCACTGTATTGTCTCAAGTCAAGTGAAACTGTTTTGGTGCACTTCTCTCGTTGCTCTCGGTAGATTCCAATTAAAGCATCCGAGTTTTCAAACAACGAGCTCTTCAAGGAAATCACAATAACTTGGAACCCCGGGCCCGCGTGGTTCTTGATATAGTTGGATATGCGTGCCACGTTGGAATTGTCAAGTGCTGCATCGATTTCATCCAAAACAAAGAACGGTGACGGCATGTATGTGTGAATGGCAAAAAGAAGCGCCAAGGCCGCTATGGTCTTTTCTCCTCCCGACAAAAGCTCCATGTTTCTGAACCGTTTCATGGGGGGCATGGCGTGGTAGCGGATTCCTGCTGCATATGGCTCATCCTCGTCCTCCAAAGTAAGATATGCAGAGCCTCCAAGCGGAGCAGCTTCCGATTTGGTCAATTCTTTGTATATGCCGTCGATCTTGTCGGAAATGTGGGCGAATGCTTTCATGAAGGCTTCGCTACGCAATTGCTTGACTTCGTTGAACCGGTTCAATGCTCGCTTTTCTCCCTGCCTGGCCTTGTTAAATTCTCTGTCAAAGTCTTTGATGCGCTGGTCCACTTCTCTCAAACGATCTAAAGCTTTGGAGTTCGGTGCAAGCATCTCAAGTTCCTTCTGAACATTCTCAATTGCAACACTAAGCTCGGCCTCCGTCTTCAATGAGTAGCGTTCCTGCAACTTTGCATCCAAAAGAGAGTAATCCACTTGTATCAGATAAGCAAGCTGCGAGACTTCTTCTGTTTCAACCTCAAGAGATACGGATTCCAAAAATCCGTCTTCAAGCGGCAACTCAATACTTTCAAGCTTGCAGTTTTTGAAGATATTCAATCGCTCGGAGTCGATCTTCTGGATGAGCTCCTCTGAGCCCGAGAGTTCTTCCGTGAGGCTTTTGACTTCTGCTTCGATCTCCTTTTTGGAGGCTTCCTTCGCTTTGGCTTCTTGAACTGCTTCTGCAAGATCTGCTTCACACTTTGTAAGAGCCTCAGTCACCAATTTCACTTGATCCTGCTTTGATTGCAATGTTTCAGAAAGTGCTTCGAAATTCTCATTAACTGCCGATAATTCGCGTGCGATTTCAATCTTTGTCTGCTCCAATTTCTCGATTCTGGATCTGGTTTGCGTAATGGTCTCCTCCTGAAAAGACAATTTGCTGACGTACAATTGGATTTCCCTCTGGAATTGCGCTCTCTGCCTTGAACGTGATCTCATGGCTGGTCCGTGGAAGTACTCGTAATCTTCAATGGTCTGCAAGCCATATTGTTGGCAGAAGTCACTGTAGATTTGATGTTGAAGCTCTTTAATTTGCAGCTTCAAGTGTCCCACCTTTTCGTTCACTGCAGCAATGGACTCGTTTTTCAAAATCAAATCTGCATCTAGCTCAGTGATGACATCCAGCTGGTGATTAATCTCCATTTTCTTCTCACCAGCTTCCCTTTCCAAAACTGCAATCTTACCTTTAACTTTGGGAAGCTCGTCGTCTATGAGTGCAATCTCTTCAATGAGGTTGTTGAGCTCTATGTCTTTTGGTTTCTCACTCTGAAGCTTCATAAGCCGCTGGCTCAATTCTTCTTTCTCTTTGCGCAAGTTCAAGAGCTCCTGCTTGTTCCATGTCACAGCCTTGGAATCACCTTGCCCACTGGTCATGAGACCTGACTTGTGTATGATGGACCCATCGAGGGCCACGAATTTGCAGTCCAGGACATTGGCCAGACCCCACTTCAAATCTCTCGCAATGTCAATATCTTCCACGATAATAGTTCCGCTCAAAGCAAATTG
The DNA here is from genome assembly GCA_008065195.1 of Metschnikowia amazonensis. Classification (NCBI taxonomy): domain Eukaryota; kingdom Fungi; phylum Ascomycota; class Pichiomycetes; order Serinales; family Metschnikowiaceae; genus Metschnikowia; species Metschnikowia amazonensis. Next base: position 65,571 of record VATE01000035.1, on the reverse strand, counting down.
CACCGCACGCTCGATAGACTGATCCTCAAACTTGCCTATATCCAAAGCAGGCCATGCACCGTCGCTCAAGGATCTGAGGTAGTTCAAATTGTGCTGTTCTGTGACCACAGAGTCCAATGGGATGAACATTGCAGTTCCAGAACGCCGTTCCTTTAAGATCTCAATGCACTTGTGAGCCACAGCCAGGCTCTCCACCACAATGGCATTTTGGTAACGGCCGAGAGCAGTTTGAAGGGCAAAGTCATACTTTCGTTGCGACGAACGTACAAGCTCACTCAACAAGCCCTTTATTGCTCCGTCTTTGATCAAATTCCGTAACATCTGCACATTGTCACGCAAGTGCTTTTGAGACTGCGTCTCTTTTTGCAAGGATGAAACCTCGTCTAGTCTTGCATTGATGGTTCGGAGTTTTGTGGTAGTTTCAAGCTCTGCAAAATGGTTTTCCTCAGTTCGTTTGATGAGCTCATCCTTGGCGGTCTTTTTGATGGCTCTTTGGCTCAACAAGTCATTAAGTGTGATGTTGAGATCGCATATCTTGGAGTCATAGGTCCAACGAACGGTCGATTCCAACTCTATAATGCGGTCTCGGGCGTTTTGCTTGCGGGTTTCGATGCTCTTGACGGAGGAAAGAAGCGTTTCCTTGTCATTTTCGAGAATGGACATGGACTCCTCCAAACGTGAGCCCGAACTGGCCAAAAACGTATTTCTCAAGTCCTCATATTGCTTCATGCCTTCGGGAGGAACATTTATCCGACTTGTGACACTCTCTATCTCAGCCTCGAAATTTGCCAACGCTGTCCTGGCGTCTGCTAAAGAGGCTCTCAGCTCGCGAGCCAAATCCTCCTGGCTGGAAAGGTCGGCCATCAAGTTTTCAATCTTGGTAGCAGTTTGACGCTCTCTGGTCTCAAGCAGTTTTTTGTTGGACTCTACCGGCACCAAGGCTCTTCTCTTTGAGTCTGCAGCCGATTTCAAGTCAAACACTTCAGCATCCAAGCGTTTCCGATCTAGGCTGAGTCTCAGCGACTCTGTAAGAATACTTCGGTGTGCAGTTTCCTCGGCCTCGTGTCTTTGGCGAGCATCTGCTAGCTTCTCAGAGATGCTGGTGGTATCCTGTAAGGCCTGGAAGTGGCGCTTCTGGTTGTGGAATAGCTTGTAGAGATAGTACATGTTGATGTACTTGTTCTTCTCATTCAACTTGACCTCAAAGAGATCTCGCTCTCTCATCTGCTCCTTGTACTGCTTGGAGTCGGACGTGAGGTTTCTCTTTCTGGAGAAAACCTCAGCTGCAATGTCACGGGCTCTTTCCAGCTCCTCCTTGAGCAGCTCGTATTCCTCCACGTACTCAAGAGAGCCACTGATGGCCTCCACCAATTTGGACATTTCCTTAGGAGACTGAGACGCCACATTTTCGATATCGCCTTGGAACACCAAAAAGTTGCGCGCCTTGACTAGAATATTCTCGTTTTTCAACGCCATCGAGTACTGCAACGCGGTCACATTAATTCCATTGATCTTGTACTCCGACGCTCCTGTTTGTTTTATGGTACGCATGAACTCCACCAATTCACCCGATTCCTTTTCATACCGAGCACAAACGTATGCCGAAGACGCTGTTTCCGTTTGCGACACATCGTCCAAGGGGCCCCGATAAATTAGGTCATTTAGGGAATGTGAGCGGAGCTGTACTGATTGGACGCCCAAAACAAACGAGATGGCGTCCATCATATTGGACTTGCCTGCACCGTTGGGCCCAATGATGGAGGTGAATGGTGCATTGCCGAAGCCGATTTTGGCCGTGCCTTTGTAAGACTTGAAGTTGTGGAGTTCTAGACCCACGAGCCGTCCCATAATGGTCTGTTTCTAAAGTGTAGTTGTATTGCGCGTGTAAGGCGCGCGTCTTAGAAAATAAAGAAACCAAGAGTGAGAAAGCTGTGCATTCGAGCTACAGAGTAATAAGTATGGAAATGAAAATACAGAGTAATAAGAGAATTACTGTATTACTTGATATGGAATTACTGTATTATTTATATATAGAATTTATTCCTTGTTTATAGAATTACAGTATTACTTGTATATAGAATTACAGTATTACTTGATATTTAAACTTATTCATACCAGTGCGACAAAATTATTCATACCAGTGCGACAAAATTATTCAAACCAATACTTTGAAATATTCAAACCAATACTTAAAATATTCAAACCAAATAAATGTTTTAATATACAGCATAACATGGAAACTATTTTAGTTTTGTCCGTTTGGCCGTTGATTAGAAGACTCAGAATAGTATATATAAGCAATCGTCCAGATATAAAACTTCTGATTACTGAAAACTATTAAAAGTTAGTGTGAAACATTATGCCATTTGGTATGAATAATTTTGTCGCACTAGTTTGAATAATTTTGAAATATGAATAATTTTGTCGCACTGGTTTGAATAATTTTGAAAACTGCTGTATATAATTACTACTTGATATAGAATTACTATAGAATTACTATAGAATTACTACTTGATATAGAATTACTATAGAATTACTATAGAATTACTATAGAATTACTACTTGATTTAGAACTACTATAGAATTACTACTTGATATAGAATTACTATAGAATTACTATAGAATTACTATAGAATTACTATAGAATTACTATAGAATTACTACTTGATTTAGAACTACTATAGAATTACTACTTGATATAGAATTACTACCTGATATATTACTATATTACTTGATATGCCACCTATGTATATTCCTTAGGTCTGCTTGAAGGACGTGGAGTAGAGCGCCAGGAACCCACCGCTGCTCTTAGAAGGCCGAGCGTATGCAGGCCGCTGAAACGAGCCAGGCTTCCGAAGCCCACTGGGCGCCGAGATGGCCGAGTCTTTGCCCACCTTGTTTGAGATGAACGGTGATAACACCGGCTTGCTTTGGTTATATGTGTCAGTGACCAGTTCCTTGTGCTGCTGCGCATCATTATCGCCAAGTGGTTTTCGGTAGTGAGGCACCTTGAGTGCATTCGCAGTGTTCCACGAAGATGAAGGACTGGAGGGTCTAGGCTGCGGCTGGTCCAGGTCCGGCTTTACAAAAGACGTGTCATAGCTAGACTCTTCTGTCTTCTTCCTTTTCGGCTCCTGTAGCATTCCTTCATACTCCCGCTTCTGAGCTTCTTTCAAATGCGGTGCACTTGCACTGCTAGAGTTGCGCAGCTCCATGATCGCGGAATACTTTTCCTTTAACTCTTTATTTTTATCTGTGGCCTCGGTCTTGACGAGATATGGCAACTTCATGTAGTCCCCGGACCGGATGCTAGCATCCAAGATGGAGTTGATCATTTGAGTGATGGTACTGAGAATCTGCTTCATGTCCTTCACACCCACCTCACTGGAGTAGCGAAACACGGCCACAGCAATCACTGCACACGTTGCTACCAACGCAGCCTCTGGGATCATTTCGGACCCTCCTTCACCCACTAAATGGAGATACTTTGCAAGCATTCCAGAGAGCTTGGGGTTGTGCAAAGAGGCCGTTTTCCCTTTGGACTCGGCGTGACTCGAGTCTTGCGTTCCGTTATCGCCATTCTCCTCTTTCTGTTGCCGGGCAAATCGCTTTTCTCGTCTCTTGGAAAACTCATCTTCCATCCAGAGGGTCTTCTCCCGAGAATTCCCTTCGCCAAACATGTAGGCCGCTCTCCTAAGCACTCGCGCTCGCAAGTCATTGTCCTTGTTTCTCTCAGCATTCTCTTCTCTCCACTTCTTCTTTCGTTCTCTATTTTCTGTTCTCACTCGTTCCTTATACTCCGATGAATCCACATCTCGCTTCACTCCGGTAAGGGCTGCACGAAACCTGGTGCTGTTATAGCCTGTGATTGCCGTGTGAGCACAGTCATACAACTCCTTCAACTGCTTGAGATTCGGCATCTGCACAAACTCTTCGTCCAACTTGGCTTCGGCAATGGCCTTTTCTTGTGGTTGAATGTATCCAATGATGCTGGTAAGTAGAGTCTGGGCACGCTGTGAGTCCTCTATAGAACACATCAAGAAGCGCTTTCCTTCTTTGAGATCCTCTATGCATGTCTTCTCAGAGTCGGGCAGTTTTTTAAGCTCTTGCATTATTTCCTGGACGCGTTTCGTCACACTGATGGACGTCTTGGTGAGCATGAGAGCATTGGTCATTTGTCTAATCACCAGCATGAGATTTTGAGACTGAGTTCCTGATTGGATGTGGTGCGAAAGCGACGAGAGGATGTTGGACAATTGTGGGTTCATTTGTACCGAGCTGGCCGGCTCGGATTTCATGGAGTCCTCTAGCGTTTGGATTGCGGAGTAGTCTCTTTTGGCGGGCCCTGCCATGGAAGCACGATGCAAAGCAAGCGTTTGAGCAATTGAAAGTGGTTTGGTGCTGGGCTTTTCCTTGGGCTCAACCGTAGCATTGGCATCTTTGCGAGTGAGGGCATCCTTCACAGAAAGAGCTGCTATGGCAGCAGCAGTAGACAATGCATTGGGCTGTTCACGATAGGCTTCGAGAGACGCCGATTTTGGCATTGCTGTCTGAGACTCGTCAATGTCTAGAGATGTGATGAGTTCATGTGGGTTCAGCATAGCCATGTTGAAGGCATTTTGTAGGATTTCGTTCATGTGGAGCTTTTCCAAATCCAGCTCATTTTCTGCTGACGGCACCTGTGCTTTCAGCGGAGCTTGCGGCGTTGCAGTATTGACAGCACTTGCAACTGCAGATTTGATCGCACTATCTAAAGATAAGGAATCTTCTTTGTTGGCAACAGTTTGGAAGTGTGCCAACACGGTATCATCTAGGACCGGGATATCTTTCCGAGTCGATGAATCAGTCTCCATATTGTTGACTTTATGAGAAATTTCGCCTGCCAACTCATCTATGAGGCTCTGGCGTCGATTCTGTAAGCCAACTAGTTGAGATTCTGATGCATTTATGCGTTCAACAACATCTTGCACAATACCAGCGAGATTCAAGTCAGCGTGGTGATTTAGTTCAGCTGAGTGGTGATTTGGTTCAGCTAAATGGTGATTTGATTCAGCTGTATGGACATTTGATGATTCAGCTGTATGGACATTTGCTGCTTCATCTTTTGCTGCTTCGTCATCTTTTGACTGTAGATTTTGATCACTTTTCGTATCGTAAATGGTGCTTAAAGACTGGCTGATTGCCTGGCGTAAGATGTCATCAGATGAAAGAGGGTTTGGGTCCTTGGCTTCAGCATCTACTTGGTCTTTAGTCCCTTTGTCGGTCTTGGTGAGGTTTTGGAATACCTCTCCAATGGCGTCCTCGAGGTTCTGGTCGTGGCACTCTTTTTCCGCATGGAAAGTTTCCTCACCTAGACTCAAGTCCTTGTCGTTGGCCACAGAGTCGTTGGAAAGATTCTTGAAAGCGTCGCCAATAGCAGCCTCAAGATCGGAGTTGGACTCGTCATTGGCGACTTCTTGCTTGACTTTTTCCATATCTGCTCCCACATCCTGTACATGCCCAGCCCCCTGGGTTGTAAGCGCATCAGCGTGGGGTTCTTGGCCCCGGGACAAATTGGGGAGTTCCTTCTTGAAGTGGTGAATATCATCAATTTCATGGATGTGTGGGTCTTTAGGCTCAGAACCCGTCCCAGCCTGTGGGAGCATGGGGTCCGGTTGATAGTCAGCATTGGGGCCCAGGGCCTTGTGCGTGGAGAAGTCGTGGCGGGCAAGGGAGCCAAATACATCGCCAACAACGCTTTCGAGGTCAGCATCGGGCTTGGGCTCTTGAAGCGTATGGTTGGGCGCGTGCAAGTTTGGCTGCAGCAGAGAGTCGTGAGACTCGTTTAGCATCTCCAATTGTTTGAAGGCATCGCCTATGGCGTTTTCCAAATCTAGGTCGTGGGCGTTCAGCAAAGCGTCTTTTTCGGCGCCATGGTCGGACTTGGCGTGCTCATGTTTATGGGGATGTAGCTCTGTAGCATACTCATCCATGGTGGATGTGGTGTGAAATATGGGGTAGATAAGCGGTCACAAGTTTGCTGTGACTGTTTTTTCGATGCCTATTTGTTATGATATGTATCTTGCGCCGCGCCCATACACTCCACGAAGCAGAAGTACATTAATTGTGAAGACTTTGGAGCTGAGGAAAGTGGGGCTAAATCAAGAGAACCGGCGATTTCTGCTAGCTCTATAGTTGTATTATTATATATTGTGATGAATTTTGTGATTTCAGAGTATTGAAGGAAAGTGCGTAAGCCATGGAAAAGTGAGAACCTGGGAATGATGTAGACCAACACCAGACAAAGCTAGGGAAAGAAGAAATTAGATGAAGACAATTACTTTTCAGACGAGGATTTTCTACGAACTATACTATACGGCTATTACTGTACGAAAGTGTATTACTTCAGTGTACTGAAAGACTACTACAAGAGTACTTCTCTACGAAGTAATCCCTATAATCTCTATAATCTCTATAATCTCTATAATCTCTATAATCTCTATAATCTCTATAATCTCTATAATCTCTATAATCTCTGTAATCTCTATAATCTCTATAATAATCTCTATAATCTCTAAACAATCTCTAAACAATCTTTAAATAATCTAAAATAATCTCAAATAATCTCAAATAATACCCTACAAAATATTTATCTAAGACTATAGCACAAGACTACAAAATTGTAAGCCGCGAAAGTGCATACCATCTTTGGACTATACTACTTCCAAATTATTAACACCTACTGTAGCTCTAAAAATTAAACCTAATTCTTATGTTTGCTTCAAATTGTATACCCTCAAAGTATCCCAAACAGCCTCAAAAACATTTTTTTCGAAAATTTCGAAATTCCTTAACCCTAGCCATTTTGTTCCGCTCACCCTACAGTCCTCACTCCATGAGTCGGCTCTGGTGCTCGCGCGCCTCATACACTCTCAGTTTCTAGATACATCACGTCCATTCTCTACCAATAACCAAACTCACATCTTTAAGATACGCAATGAAAATCACCTTCAGAGACTTGAAGAAACAGACTGTGGAGGTAGATGTCGAGCCCTCCGATACCGTACGTACTTGCGCTTTGCATGTCTATTTGGTCCACCGGCCCCCCGCATCCATTTGCCCTCCAGCATGATGATGTGCACACGTTTCCGTTAACTCTTTACTAACTTCAGGTTCTCTCAACAAAGGAGAAGGTCGCTCTCTCCAAAGATGTGGACGCCACACAGTTGAAGTTTGTGTACTCGGGAAAAGTGCTCCAGGATGAAAAACAGTTGCAAGACTTCAAGATCAAAGACGGAGACTCGGTGATCACCATGATATCCAAGAAAAAGGCTACGCCTGCTCCCGTCAAGCCTGCCGCCGAGCAAGCTTCTGCTCTGCCTGCTAACGACCCACCCCAGCAAGACGCCCTGGCGGAACCTGCCCCCACTTCCCATGAACCCACAGCCACGAACGCCTCGGACTTCTCGCAAGGCCTGGAGAGGGAAGCCGCCATCCAGAACATGTTGGAGATGGGCTACGAAAGACCTGAGATTGAGCGTGCATTGCGTGCTGCCTTTAACAACCCTCATAGAGCTGTGGAGTACTTGCTCACCGGCATCCCTGAGACTTTACAACAGCCCCCTGCTCCTGTGATGTCAACCAACGAACATAGCGAGCCGGACGCTGGTGAAACTGCTGATATTGGGACCGAAACGAATCATGAAAATATGTTCGATGCTGCCGCAGCTCATGGTGACCAAGCTGCAGGCGAGGCAAACACCGCCATGAGCGAGGAGAACCAGATTGCGTTGCTCCGGGAGGCTATCAGAGGCAATCCAGAGTTGATTCAACCCTTACTCGAGCGCATAGCTGCCGCAGATCCCCAAGCCGCTGCCATGATTGAGCAAGATCCCGAAGCATTTATTCAGAGATTCTTGGAAAGCGACCTTGATTTGGAGGGTGACGAAGCAGAGGCCACCGACGACCAGGAAGTGGTACAGTTACAGTTGACCGAGCAGGACCAGAGCGCCATTGCTCGCTTATGCGAATTGGGATTTGAGCGCAACTTGGTGATCCAGGTGTACATGGCTTGCGACAAGAATGAAGAGATAACTGCTGATATTTTGTTCCGAGACACATAAGTTTTTTCATAATAGAAGTCTAGTGTGATGAGAGTCTAGTGTGATAAGAGTCTAGTGTGATAAGAGTCTAGTGTGATAAGAGTCTAGTGTGATAAGAGTTTAGTGTGATAAGATTTTAGTGTGATAAGAGTTTAGTGTGATAAGAGTTAAGTGTGATAAGAGTTAAGTGTGATAAGGATTAGTTGTGATGAGAATTTAGTGTGATAAGGATTAGTGTGATAAGGATTTAGTGTGATAAGGATTAGTTGTGATGAGAGTTTAGTGTGATGAGAGTTAGTGTGATAAGGATTAGTTGTGATGAGAGTTTAGTCGTGACAAGTCAGTCGTCATAACTTCAATTGTCAGTGGCTCACTACGAGAATCGTATAAATGGCCTTGGATCTATACCTTGAATTAACACAATCAACAGCCCTACTTAACAGCCTTCAAAAGTGGTGATGCTTGGAACACCAGCCTTGTCTTCATCTGGAATGGCAGCATTCCCCTCGCGGACCACCAAAGTATAGTTCAAGCCCGACGCTTTGGCGGCCTTGATTTCATGAATGTTGTCCGAGTAAAAAGTCACCAGGTGCGGCTCGCAACCAATGGCTTCACATATGTTCGTGTAAGACTGCGGGCTTGTTTTGAAGCCGGACGTGGTGATATCATAGTAGCCCCTGATGCGGGGGTTCAAGTCCGTGGACACGCCATCCACATCCACGTAGCTAAATAACAATTTCTGTGCAGCCACACTTCCGGAAGAGTAGATGTACACGGCTTCAGCTCTGTTCAAGAAGTCAATGGCATCCTGATACAACGGCGCCTTTAGCTCGCCTTTGGTGTAGCCCTTTCTCCACACCTCTCCCTGAAACAGCTTGAGCACCGGGTCTTTGATATCCTTGGCCACCAAGTCTTGGATGTGGTGTACTAGAGCCTGCTGGGACACAATGGCCTGCGCAGGAAACTGGCTCACTATGCCAGAGATCACATTCAGCTCCGGGTCTGGGGGGAAGCTCACGTCATTAAGGTAGGCGGGGTATGCCGAAAGAAAGTAGGGGTACAAAACATCCTTGACAAAGGATATGGAGCATATGGTGCCCTCGATATCGAGTAGAGAGATCATAGTGTGGTGGGGAAGTCGCACGTGAAGTTAGCGAAGAGAGGCCCTCACGCAGCTGCATAGACTGCGCTCATCCAAGCTGACAATTATCTAGTACTAGAATATTAGAGGAGTAGTTTGTAGATACTACTGATGATTATTACATTATTACTGATGATATTACATTATTACTGATGATATTACATTATTACTGATGATATTACATTATTACTGATGATATTACATTATTACTGATGATATTACATTATTACTGATGACTATTACATTATTACTGATGACTATTACATTATTACTGATGATTAGTGGAGTAGTTTGTATTAGTACATTATTACTGATGAATTATTACATTATTACTGATGATTTTTACATTATTACTGATGTATTAGTACATTATTACTGATGATAAGTAGAGTATGTTGGATTAGTCGATATTAATGATGATATTACATAACTACTGATGATATTACATTATTACTGATGATTATTAACTGATGATCATCACATCATTACTGATGTAGTACATTATTACTGATGTAGTACATTATTACTGATGTAGTACATTATTACTGATGTAGTACATTATTACTGATGTAGTACATTATTACTGATGTCTTTACATATTTCAAATGTTTAATACATTGTTACTGATGTATGAGTATAATAAATATTACTCCTATTTTAATCCTCTAACCCATTACTCTTCTTTAGTTCTCTCTACTTATACTCGATTACTGAACCAGGGCTCACAACCCATTGCTGGCCGTTGAGACCGCACGCTCAGATCTGGTACTTCCCGTCATTTCTCAACATTCTTTATCTCCTGCATCTACCTTTATTATTAATTGGTTTGCATGTCTAACCACAAGGCCCATACCCATTTTCCCCACATCAACCAGTGCAAGCTCCATTAGACGCAGAATTGAACCCAGAATAAAAATCCTCCATATCTAGCTTGATTGAGCTTTACATGCCTTTTCGTTTCACATCCGTCTCCAGCTTGCCATAAGATTGCGCTCTAATGACCAGCTTGCTCTCTCAGCATTTACCCCAAGAAGACTACATAAATGAAGACCACATAGAGGCGTTTGCACGAGCCTTGGCCTTTACCGATCCCGACGATGGAGACTTGCTTTCAAATAACTCTTCCGCAGATCCCTTGCCCACGAAACCTGAAGATGAAGCTGCAAAAGACCAATCCGCCCAAAATACCCAGTTACTTTTGAACACCACTCCTCTCTCGCCAGACAAGGCCAACCGAGACGATATGGCTGGCGCTGATAAGTCGCCCAAGGCTGCCCACTTGAAGATCTCATCCAAAAGCGACTGGTTTCCCTCCAGTGTCGATACCAAAAAGGAGCCCAGGCCCTCGTCTAATATATTCTCCAACGAGTTCCGAAAGTCCTCTTCCTACATGTTCTTCCGATGGCCCATCTTGGCTTTCATCCTCGGCTGGATCTCGTTCCTTTGCTTCATATACACTCTCATCCGTGCCTACGTGGCTCTTCTGGAGTACTTCTTCACGTGGACTGGCGAAAGAAAAAGACTTCGAGACAAGCTCAGGCTGTCAGCAAACTACGACGAGTGGGTAAAGAATGCCATAGCGCTAGACAAGTTCTTAGGCCTAGACAAGTGGTCTGATAACCCCAAGTTCTCCTATTATGACCCGCAAACCATCACCAAAACCATGAAGATGCTCAAGCTTTTGCGGAAAAAGGGCCAAGTGGCTGAATTGATGGTTGTTCTTCAAGGATGTTTGAAAAGCAATTTTGCCGGAATCGAGAACAGACAACTCTACTCCCATAGGTACTATGGTACAAAGACTCTTGTTACACACTACATCGAAGAGGTGGTCAAGTCCATTCAGTGTGTTTCTACGGCAAGCGAAGAAGAAATCTCCTTGAAGCACAAGCGGAAGTTCTTCAAGGTGGTGCAAAAGAACTACGGGAAAACTGCCCTTTGTCTCAGCGGTGGCGCTTGTTTTGCCTACACCCACTTTGGTATAGTCAAAGCTTTATTGGAGAACGACTTGCTTCCGAAAATCATCTCTGGTACGTCTGGAGGTGGTCTTATCGCAGCGTTGACATGTTCCCGAACGGATGAAGAATTAAAACAGCTTTTGGTGCCGGCCCTAGCCAAGAAAATCACCGCTTGCGAAGATCCGTGGTACGTGTGGTTGCCCAGGTGGTGGAAAACTGGGGCCCGTTTTGATGCAGTGAGCTGGGCACGCAAAGCCAATTTCTTCACTAGGGGCTCTTTGACTTTTCAAGAAGCCTTCAATAGAACAGGCAGAAAGTTGAACATATCAACAGTTCCCGCAGAGCCTCACTCCCCAGTGATCCTCTGCAATTCTACCACGTCTCCCAACTGCATCATCTGGTCTTCGTTACTAGCATCATCAGCAGTGCCAGGTATTTTGAACCCGGTGGTTCTTATGATGAAGAATACGTCTACTGGAGAAGCCAGTCCTTTCAGTATGGGAGTCAAGTGGAAAGATGGCTCGCTTAGGACAGACATTCCTGTGGATGCTCTCAACACTTACTACAATGTGACATTTTCGGTTGTGTCGCAGGTGAATCCCCACATTTCACTTTTCTTCTATGCTCCCAAAGGGACGGTGGGGAAGCCAGTGGCAATCCCACGTAGAAAGACAAAGAAACAGAAATTTGCATCTCTACGTGGAGGATTTTTTGCTACAGCCACCGAGCACTTGCTCAAGCTCGAGATTAAAAAGTGGCTCCAAATCGTGAAGCTACTCGATCTCTTCCCCAATTGGCTGGCCCAGGATTGGCTGAATGTGTTCTTGCAGAGGTTCACAGGAACAATTACCATTTGGCCTCGCAACAGATTCAAGGACTTTCTATATATATTGCTGGACCCCAACGAGGCTCGCATGGAGGAGTACTTGCAAAAGGGCGAGAGGAGCATGTATCCGCGACTCTTGTTTTTGAAGCACAGGTTGAGCATCGAGCGAGCCATTGAAGATGGCAGGGATCTTTGCAAGAGTTGTGGCATGAGCCGGGGCAGAAGCGATGCTTTCGGGACCCCTTCGCCAGTCGTTTCGGACGACAATGCCAGAATTGAACTAGGTATTTCGGACGCAACCAATGAAGCCCACGATGACAATTCATCTGACTCCTCGGATATGGACGATTCCGAAGGGTTTTTGACGGGCAAAACAGACTTTGACTCCGCGGAGGAGCAGCCGGAAGATTGAGGGCTCGTGCTCACCTAAACCATGGTCTTTCATCGTGCTCACCTAAACCATGGTCTTTCATCGTGCTCACCTAAACCATGGTCTTTCATCGTGCTCACCTAAACCATGGTCTTTCATCGTGTTCACCTAAACCATGGTCTTTTACTCGCGCTCAATCCGAACCATGGTCTTTCACTCGCGCTCAATCCGAAGCCATGGCCTTTTTCACTCGCGCATTGAGCTTGTTGCAGTCGCCGATTTCTCCCTCGCTGGATAGTATCACATCCACATATTTATACACATACTCCATTGACTTTGCCAACATAGATTTCTCAGACTCCAGAAAATTGGAGAGCACCCACGCACCCATAGTGTCCCGCGAGGCATTGGGAGGCTTAGGGCCTATGCAAATACCTAGCTTGTAGGATGTAATGCGATCGGACTGAAGCTCTTTCCACACGGACTTGATGCCTCCATGGGACTCGTTCTTTTTGAACGGCTGCACGCGAACTATGGGCATAATGCCCTCGAAATCATCGTACAAAATAAAAACCTTGCAGCTGCGGATTTTTTCATTGACGAGAAACTTTTGCATCAGGTTCCCAGATTCGTTCATGTACGAGTTAGATTTGACAAAATACACATTATCCATAGTGGTGACGGAATAAAGGCCTTTCTTGACCAACTGAGAAGCCCCTAGAGCGTTGATCAACTCTTTTAAGGCATAATGTCCTGCAGAGTGTCGATTAATAGGACCTGGGTTTCCCACTGAGAAGAAGACTATACTAGACATTTATTGGGTTGCATAGCACGCGCGATCACTCGCAGTAAATACACGTACACTGGAGATTCACTACAGACTCACTCCAGAGATTACTAGCAAAAAGAAAAATGCCCAAGAAATCCAAGAAGAGGACTGGAAAAAATAATCCTGCGAACGGTCTGAAAATTCATGAATCCAAGAAGGAACACGGCCCACATGACCATGTAGTATTGGAGACTAATGACAATGATACAGAGACTTCAGACGCCAAAGAGAATGTTGCACTGTTTGGAACAAAAGAAATTGAGGAAGGGGGAGAAATAGTGAATAGTGTGGGAAGAAGTATGCTAAGTGGGTGTTCTACAGATGAAGGGATTGAGATAGAGAATAGCTCTACCGACGTGGTGGAGATTAGAGAAGATGAAGAAGAAGAAGAAGAAGAAGAAGAAGAAGATAAAGTTGATGAAAATAAAGTTGATGAAGACAAAGTTGATGAAGATTATGAAGACAAAGTTGATGAAGATGATGAAATTGATGAAGATGATGAAATTGATGAAGATGATGAAATTGATGAAGATAAAGTTGATGAAGATAAAGTTGATGAACACAAAGTTGATGAAGATTATGAAGATAAAGTTGATGAAGATAAAGTTGATCAAGATAAAGTCAAAGTTCAAGTTGAAGTTGAGGATGATGACGATGACTTTGGGTCCTTTGATGAAGCTTCTATAGAGAAGATTACTGAAAACTCTAATGTCTCGTTTGATCTGTTCCAAGATTCGTCCATATTAATGTCCAGACTTGATGACTTTGTTGAACAGCTACTCCCGCACTCACATCCATCGCCTTCCAATACCCATTCACATTTGCTTAACGAGCATGCCTCACAGAGATTCCAGAAGCTATCGGAGGCTCCCAGACTCCAACCTCCAAGTTGGGTCAAACTGAAAATGAGATCGAATCTACTACAGAACCTTGGTCTTCCCACCGATCTAGAGGAAGTAGAAAGCACACCCATGCTTTCGTACCGATTTTCCAACACCTCCAATAGATCAAAGCCTACCACGGAACACGACATTGACTGGCTATCTATTGAGCTCCCTACGCTAGATTCACTATCGATTTCTGCCGAGCAAAAAGCCGAGCTCTTCAATAACTCTGCATCAGTGTTGGCTGCATTGGAGGAGGATCCGATCAAAGACTTCTCCACACAAAGCTTGGCCAAGTGCTCGACGGAAATACTTGACCAAAAACTCAAGTCATTATCTGAATATCACTCCAAACTTCTCCAGCTATGTGCTATTGGAAAGGAGAACATAGAGGAACTAAGGCGAAGCCAGGCAGTGTTTGAGTCTGTGGTGGAGAATCTTGTGGGCTACAACCAAAAAGTACAGAGAAATGAGCTATTGGGGAAACTCAGCCGCTCAAAAACTAAAAAAGGTAAAAAAACGTTTTAATAGGGTCCTATATACATACTTCTAAGTTGCCTTTTGGACGCCACACCGCTTAATGGATGTTGAAAAGCAGTCCGATATCGTCCTTCAAGTATCCTCCATCGTCCATTTGCGGCTGCAAGTTCATATTAATGTATGAACTATCCACAAAATTAGTAAACATATCGCCGTTGCCGGACTTCCCAAAATTGTCTTGGTATGGAGTAGGACTCTCGGGAAACATATCCTCCTTTTTGATGTAGTTTATGGATGGTGTCTGGGCTCTCGACGCGGGCACTGAGTTCAAGGCGTTGGGGAAGAGCTGTGTGGGCTCGAAATTCTCCAAGAAGTTGTTATTGGGAGGAAGTTTTTCCGTCACCAATGAGATTTCCGGGAATGAATGAATTGAAGATGGCGTATTGTTATCGTTATTGGACAGACTGTTCTGTACTGCAGGCGCTTCGGCGCTCCCCATAGTGTTGGAGAGACCCTGCGCTACGCTCTCCTCGTGAGTATTGTTCTTGTACTGACGTACAAGTTCCTCTATGTTGGGCGGCGTGGCTGAGGTGTCTTCAATATCCACATTTCGAGTCTCCACTGGATACAGGCGATATTGTGTGTTGCCTCTTGGAGATATGCCAGACGTGACAGAAGTAGGCGAGATGGTCTCCCTGTTGGGAGAATGCTTGGCCCTGGCTTCACTCTGCAGTCCCCGTTTTTCTTGCAATTCAGCAATCAAGCTTCCAGTCTCAATCACATGAGCCCGCTTGATTTTATCATTAGCGTACTTATCAAAAAGCTTCAAAAGGACCCCGACAATCTGCCAGTATTTGCCCATTTCCTTCAAGACGCCGCGCGAAATAAAGAGCGAGTCTGATGCTGTTGCTGCGATTACCGAGTTGGACGAGTCAACATGATAAATGAGCATTATAAGCGAGCTGAACAAAATGTAAACAAACATCACAGGGCAGTACTTTATCAAGCCTTTATCAAGCAATATTTTGGACACAATGGAAATCATCCGGGCTGCCTGAAACGAGATTCCCCACGAAGGATATTTGTAGTTGTTTGGGTTGGTAGAAGAGGACTTGGCCATGCGCAAAAGGTTTGCGCGATGAATCAAGTAGAGCCTGTTGTAGTATTGAGCGTTCAATAGACAGGCGTAGAAGTTTTGTTTGGATGAGTCTACCAACGAAAACTGGAGTTCTTCGGGCAAGTTCGTGAACCAAATACCCATCAACATGTCACATCTTTGGATGATGGAGAACTTGTTGATGCGCTTCATCAGCTCGGCCTTCACGGTGTACTGGTGCTTGATTATAATGCCGGTAATCTCAGCTAGCTTGACTAGATGAATGAAATAGAGAGCATGTGTCAAGTTTACACCATATGGAGACACAATTCCCAACTCGGGGTCGCTTTCGTCGAAATCCTCCAACGTAAGCATCGGAACATCACTATCAGTGAGGTCAATAGTGGAAGGTCTGCCAAAAGCAATGGCCACATTCCTGTCTTTTTCAAAAAGACACCACCATATTCTCCTCCATATTTTCTTGGACGAAGCACTGATGGTTGAGGAGCTACTGATGTCTCTGTGGAAGCCGAAGCCCTGAGCCAATCCCACGGCAACTCTTGTCCAATAATAGGAATTGCGCGTGACATCCTCCGGGCCCTCCCAAAAGGAACCAATGAGTAGCACGGTTTGAATGATGGAGACAGGATCGCTTTCGTAGTTTGTTTCGTAGAGTGCTTTGGCTCTGCGGAAGAAAGTGAGCGAGGCTAGATTACTCAGGCCTTTGCTGTCGAATAGAAGTGGATTGTTCGACACTCTGGATCCGCACAAAAGAACGGCTTGAAGAAGCATCAAGGATGGCGAGTCGTTGGGGTCCTTGAACTTGGCCATGAATTCCGTTCGATTGATTACGGGCATCAATGGGTGCACATGCTCAAAGTACAGCTCCACCAAGCTCTGGGCTAGCTTCTCTGAGGGCAAGAGAAAGGCTCCTCTCAACTTGAGAATCTCTAGTTCCACCGAGTCCAACGTGGAGTTGTCGCTGACCTCAAACAAGTCTTCTGCCAACTCAAGATGATTCTGGCCCACTTTCTGGGCCATCAAGCTGATACTGGAGTGGCCAACAAAAGTCACCGACGACCTTGCAGAGCTGGCCATCATTTCACGCTTGTGCATGGACGGGCGGTTTTTGTAGTTTGATGTCAAGGACGGGGGCACAGAAACTTGCGATATATTGTGGATGGGCTCGGATATCGAGGAGTTCTGGCCAGCATCCGCCAAGTCTGCAGCACCAGAAGCAGAAGGAAGTTCGCCATGACTGTGATTCGTTTCCAGTGCAGACACCGGCGCCAGATTTCGAGGAAGCGAGTTTTCAGTATTTTTCAGTTGTACATCGTCATCGATCTCATTGCTTGAATCGTCATTGGCAAAGGTGTCAGGTTTGGTTGGCTTCTTTTGGAGCCTGGTAGATGCGACCCGTTTCTTTGTTTCAGGAAGAAGACAGTCACATCCAAAGGTGATACAGTTGGTGCACGGGATGTGGATTTCAGCGTCACAGCGCACTTTCCGGGCCCTACAAACAGTACAGGCACGAGAGCCCCTGGGCCGTTTGTACTTAATGGTGTAGGCCTTCGGCTTTTCTGCAGGCTTGGGGGTAGGAGCAGCTTTGGGATATTCAGCAGGTGGGGCAGGGCCTTCGGGAATTTCCTCTTTCATGGTATACTTCTAAAATTTGCAATGGCGGAGAGTGGAAGCTAGGCTTCAATCAACAAGTAGTACAGCGGTGAAACAGATCACACAATCTAGTTCCGACGGGATCCGAGATACGGCACTTTGCAATGTGAAAGGGCAATGGCACGCTGGAAGGACTAAAAGTGCAGGTACTATTGTTTGTAGGTATGGGGAAGCGTTTCGCGGAGTTACTCTCCAATGTACGGGCTCAGTGTGTAGGACATGGGCAGCAATGCAGAGTCACCCATGGGGCACCCACAAGCGAAGGGCCGGCCATGGGTTTGCATAGACCAGAAAATCTTTGCTGGAGATGCAATTGCAGTATTTTGAAAGCTTTTTTTGTGTTTTGCCTGGATTTCTTTGTATATCTCTACAAAGCAAGCATCTTTGGAAAAATACTTTGGCTGCTCGCCTCCTCGCTTATTCCCCACCCCCGCCCACACGCGAAATATACAATACTAGGGTAGTCATTGGTAAGCGGTGTGTACAGTCCTTTACAATGGAGCTGCAAGACACCTGTATTGACCTGCAATAGGTGAGTATTGAAGCAGCAATAATAGACATTGATGTCTAATTATCTCCATTGATCTGTATCTTGACATTGCAACAAAATGACTGAGGATTGATCCGTGTCTTTGTTTATCTCTATTTGCCTTTGTGTATGAGTCTTTGATGTGTCTAATGCCTTTGCGTATAATTGTTTGACTATTTAATTGTTGGGACCGCGTACGGATTAACAATCTGGGTATGTGATATCGTATGTGTACTGTATATCGTAAGTGAAGTGATCTCGTATCTGTTTCTTGGTAGCGTATATGTTAGATTCTGATGTGTTTCTCTGGTGTTCTTTTTCTCTTTTTCTCTGTTGTTTCTGACCTATTTCTCTGTTTCTCTGTTTCTCTATTGTTCCGTTCTGTTTCTCTGTAGTCTGTTGTATCTACCGCACTATCGTATCTGCCGTCTTACTCATCACACTACTCCTTTTGTACATTCTGTAGGATTTCATTCAACATGACTGAAAAGAATGTTCTTCCAATTTAATTGTGTATGTACATCTGTGTATCTGGTTGTATCTGGTTCTATCTGATCTGCATCTGGTTCTATCTGGCTCTATCTGGTCTGCATCTTATCTCTGAGCAAATGAGTTCCCACTATCATCTTCGCGCTACTTCTACACCATGCCTGACTACAAGGACATTCGGCTCTGGACAGCGGCCTTCGCCGTGGTTGCAGTTGTTTCGTCTGAAATATGGCGCAGATATTGTCCGCCAACTGAACCGTCTTCTAGCCTCTTGCGCCCCAAAACAAATGGCGTGGCTTCTCTCATAGGCAACACGCCCATGATCAAAATCGAGTCGCTCTCAAGACTCACAGGCTGCCAGATCTACGCAAAGCTAGAGCTCATGAACCCGGCAGGCTCAGCCAAAGACCGCGTGGCTTTGGCCATCATCAGAGAAAACGAACGCTTGGGTAAATTGCGTCCTCACCGTGGTGATGTCATCTACGAAGGCACTTCAGGCTCCACGGGTATCTCCTTCACGGTGTTGGCAAATGCCCTTGGGTACACGGCGCATATCTGCCTTCCTTCCGATACGTCGCCTGAAAAATTACAGCTTCTCGAGTCGTTGGGCGCTGAGCTTGAGCCCGTCAAACCGGCTTCCATTGTCAATCCAGACCAGTATACGAATGTTGCCAGAGAGGGCGCCAAACGCGTGAATATGGACCCTGAGGATTCCCGGAATGCCATATTTGCCGACCAGTTTGAAAACGATTTCAACTGGCGTGTGCACTACAAGACCACCGGCCCAGAGATCTACACGCAGGTCGACAAGTCTCTTGACTTTTTTGTCACAGGGTCGGGAACTGGCGGAACAATAGCGGGCGTTTCCAAATACCTTAAGTCCAAAGACAAAAACATAAAGGTGATTTTAGCCGATCCACAGGGGTCGGGGCTTGCGAACAGAATCAAGTATGGTGTGATGTACGACTCGGTTGAGCAAGAGGGAAAGCGCAGACGTCACCAGGTGGATACCATGGTGGAAGGCATTGGTTTGAACAGGCTTACCTGGAACTTTTCCCAAGGCGAAAAGTACATTGATGATGCGATCCGAGTCACTGATGACGAGGCAATCAAGATGGCCAAGTTTCTCTGTGTCAACGATGGTTTATTTTGGGGACTGTCTGCAGCCGTCAATTGTGTGGCAGCTGTAAAGACTGCAATGGAACATGGGCCTGGGAAGAAGATAGTTGTGATTGCATGTGATTCAGGAGATAGACATCTTCTGAAGTTCTGGAAAGCTGCTGCTCATGTTCCGCAAGACATCTCTTTTTCTGAGATTGTTAGGTTGTGAGATTGTGAGATTGTGAGATTTTCTGAATTGAAATAACAAAGCAGATGCCTATTCCATTCATAATACATTCTAGAGACAATCTAGAGGCATTCTACACATTCTACACTCATTATCCATATATAATTCCATACATATTATTCATTTACACTCATTATCCATATATACATTCCATACATACTATTCATTTACACTCATTATCCATATATAATTACATATATAATTCCATACATATTATTCATTCTACTCTCATTATCCATATATAATTCCATACATTCTACACATTCTACTCTCATTATCCATATATAATTCCATACATACTATTCATTTACACTCATTATCAATATTTAATTCCATACATTCTACACATTCTACTCTCATTATCAATATTTAATTCCATACATACTATTCATTATCTCTGCATTTTACATTCCATACATTTACCTTCTATACATTCCTCCTTCTATACATTCTATACATTAATTACGGCATGGCAGCTGAGAATTACGCAATCATTGGCTCCGCTGCATCAACATCACCTTCTTTTCTCGGTACAATTTGACCGAGCTCAAAAATGACGCACTAATTCCCATCCACATCTGCAAAGTGTCAAAAGGTAATGCCATGTTGAAAACGGTGTAGGAATTGAAAATAATGTCGGAAATTGTCTTGTAAATATCCAACTTTGCATTCGTGATACTGAACTGGATCTCCTTGAGTGCCTGAGTATCTTTAAAGTCATCGTCAGTGACCGTAACGGATTGTAGGGCATTTCCACCGAGAACTTGTCGCGATAAGGTCCGAGACCGCTTCTTGACTTGGATCAGAATCTTCATGTCCATTTCCTGGTGTAATAGCTTTTGTAAGTTGTTGTAGGCATTGTAGAGAGCAAACCACGAATCGCAGTACCATGCATACGACTCATGTCTGGCAGAAATGGACTTCCAGGTCTGATTCCGCAAAAATTTTAGTTTGTAGAGTAATTGAGACTCGTCGTTGATGTTGTAGTATAGACCAATCAAGTCGCCCAAATTGGACTTGGAAAACAACTTATCATTGATTTTCCACGTGTTGCTCATCTCATCCTTGTACAAGTTCTGGCTCACCTGACGCAAAAGCCCCCGTATACGGAACGGAGACTTTCCAAACCGCATCAATTGCCGGTATAATCCTAAAGCAGGCACCATTCCCGCGAGCCTTGAGGAGAACACTGAGCACGTCAACACCACCAATACCCGTGCAAATGCCCTAGGATTTCGAATGAAGTTGAGAATAAGATCGAGGATCTTGTCGTTGCTGGCATATGTCCTGCTGATAATCTTGATGTTCACGTAGTCGTCGCTGAAATAGTCTTGTGTTTTGCGAGAATGGTGGAGCAAGAGACGCAATGTGTACTGGCCAAACTTGGCCATCTTGTCTTTTCCAGTCACGTCGTTTAACATGGCCCACAACACATCGGCCGAGTGCACGTGCTTGGCGGGTGGTAGCACGGGTTCCAGTGGATCTGGACTTGTACTGCTCCGAGGTCCCATGGTCGGCGTGATATGAGTATGCTTTCCGGGGGATGTGAACACGGTCTTCACCGGGACTCTAGAAGGCGTGTTCTCTAGAACTTGTGATATAGTAGCACTCATTTTTGGGTCTGCCAGAGAATCTGCGGACTTATCTTCAAGAACAAAAGGTCTTCCTTCTTCGGCCCACTCGGAAGACAGATGCAAGGGCGACTGGGTGAAGCGCTTGGAGTAGAATGGATGTGAAAGGGACACCAGGTTAGGGTGGGCGGGGTCGATGCTTGGATGTTTTTGAGCCTGGCTAGAATCCATGACCCAAGAGAAAACGAAGATGGAGGGACAAGGCCGGGGGGTTTATCTGCAGAACGAGGCCCGGAGAGGAAAGCCGGATTCTCAATGGGATGGGAATGGGTATTGGGATATGCACAGTGTACTGTGTTGACGCTGTGCCTGCAGAGCTGGGGGTTTTTTCGTTACTTACGAGCGCTATCTGTTGAGCGTGAAGGGCCGGTGCATGCAGGCGAGGAAAATGGTGTAACGTTGCAAGAAATAAACTCTGGGGTATGAGTATTGAAGTGATTGAAGTGAGTTGTATTTAAAGTGCACAATAAATGTGGATAATGTAGTATGGTAAGTGGAATAGAAGAATGGTAGAATGGTATGTAGTATGGTAAGTAATGTGGTATGTAGAATGACATGTAGAATGAGAATGATATAGAATGAGAATGATATGTGGAATGAGAATGATATGTAGAATGAGAATGACATGTAGAATGAGAATGATATGTAGAATGAGAATGATATGTAGAATGAGAATGATATAGAATGAGAATGATATAGAATGAGAATGATATAGAATGAGAATGATATAGAATGAGAATGATATAGAATGAGAATGATATGTAGAATGATAATGATATGTAGAATGATAATGATATGTAGAATGTAATATTATATCTGGAATGTAATATTATATCTGGAATATAATATTATATGTAGTATGGTATGTAATTATGTAGTGACCTGGATTATTAATGTGGTCTTGAACTATACTTAGTCCTGCAGCACTACACCCATTCGCCTGCGAACTTAGGGCTTCTTTACGCAGTGGGTTGCAGACCGTTGGGACCCATCATAAATGCACCCACGCTGCCCAAGTACCCCTCGTGCCGGAGAAAATAACTCTGCATCTCACCCTTGGACCAGAAATTCAGTGCATAGCTCAACGTGTGGATGGTCTGCATATGCCCCGAAATGTAGCTGCCCCCAAAGTAGATGCGCTTGAGATTGAAGCGGAGTGCCTGCAAGTATGCGATCTGACCAATGTTATTTGACACCAGATAAAGCAACGACCGGGCAATGTCCTCTTGTCTGAAGTGGGCGAGTTTCTCCGCCGTGTCCATGGGTTTGGAGCTTTTCTGCAGCTGCTGGTTGAACCGAAGCTTTTTGAACACTTTGGCAAATGACGACGCAATGTGGTTGGACTTGAGCCCGATTTTGTTGTAGCTGGTGCCATAAATGTCTCCCACAAGCAAGTCTATGTTCTCGTTGTCGCCTTTCTGGGCCATCTCAAGCATCTCACTATAGTCTTTGGCATCTGTCAAGAGCAGTAGGAGACCCCAGAGCGTTCCTCCGCCAAGCGAAGACCCGCCTACTCTCTCGAAGCCATCGGGACCTGGACCCGTGACTTTGATCATGGAAACGCCCGAGCCAATGTTGACTAGCAAGTACGGATAGATACTGCCGTCGCTGCGGGGGCTGGGGTTAAAGCAAATGTTACCCTTTTCTAGGTCATAGGAGAAGATCTCGTTGGGGATCTTGGTGATGAGCCAGTCCAAGCCCTTAATGAGACACTCCATTTCATCCTTCTTGACGATTTGCATGGGCAAATTCTTTTTCTTGAACGCCGATGTCATCAACTTGTTGTACTTGTGAGCGCCTCCTCCCGTAGAGACAATGTGAACTATGGGAGGAGAGGTTTCCAGGTTGATGCTCTCACGCACTAGATGTATCATGAACACCAAGGCCTCGGACTCGAACGTGGCCGTTTGGAAGTCCCGAAAATGCAATTTGCCGCCTCTCTCCCGCCCGGAACTTGATGGAGTAAAATACACCAACTTGGTGAGCGTGCCTCCAATGTCCACGGAGATGTGAATGACCTCGGACGTGTGCTTGGGAAGGGAAATATGCGAGTTCTTCGTGTCCTTCTGTCCGTCGCTTAGCGACACGAAGCTGGCCTCGTCCTCCTCAGATTCGGACGAGTTGTCAGATGAAAGCGGCGAGGGTGTCGAAACCAGCGAGATGTTTCCGCGAATCAAGTGGTCGTTCCCAATGTAAGCGCCCGAGCAGTCGATTTTGATGGTTCCTGCGGGGATTTTGCGCAAGTCGATCTGAAGCTTGTCTTTCTTCATCTTGTGTAGTAACGAGTGGTGGAGACTGAGACCTGAAGCTTCACTCTGGATGGACGATACACTCAATGCTTTGGTTATCAATGCAGGCCGTGACTGAGAGTGTCTGCGTACGCTTATGAGCCCTGCTGCAATGACGGATAAGAGCAGGTTATACTTGTAGCGGATGAAGCTGGAGTAGTCGTCAGCACTTTTCAGTGTGTGCACATAACATTTGTTGGGGGCATGCGCGCTTACGTATGACATCGAGTGAGACGGTATTTGTCAGATTAAACGAGTGTGTATATGAGACGTAGTTTGAATTGATATTTGTCATGTTTAGATTTCTTTTAGTTATGTGAGTTTCAGTTTCAGTCTCAATCAGTCTTTCTCAATCAGTCTTTCTCTATCAGTCTCAGTCAGTCAGTCTCTATCTGTCAGTCTCTATCTGTCAGCCTCTATCTGTCAGCCTCTATCTATCCCTCTATCTATCCCTCTATCTATCCCTCTATCTATCCCTCTATCTATCCCTCTATCTGTCTCTATCTGCAAATCTATAGTCAATTTCTACTAGACGACGTCTATTGTCTGATTCTAATCCAAGACTTGGCCTCGGAAATTCAACCAAACATTCCTTGAGTCAGTTACGAATGGAAGAGGTACTGGAACTGACAAAATCACATTCAACTAACAAATCCTCTGGGGTAATATATCCAAACAGTATCCTAGATATTAGGTGCATTTTGTAGTTTGTCTTTGTTGATGGTCTTTAACCTATGTTTATATACTTCGGGGTGTTGATCACCGATATTTAGACGAGCAGTTGCGTATAGAAATGGAATTCACCATTTCAGGAAATATGAAGATTTCAAGCTTCTGACTATACACTATAATTAAGTTATAACTGGAGATTAACATTTAACTAGATACTAAGTAAACTTTGAAGCTGAGTTAGTGAGCATTGGAGGTCAACCATTTGGACATAAAAGGTGCATGAGCTCTGAGAAAAGCTTCATAACCCAAACTGCCATATATTAAGTATCACTGAGATTGGACAATTATAATGCACGGGTGTTCGAGAATACAAATTAAAAGAATACAGATTAAGAATACAGATTAAGAATACAGATTAAGAGAATGTAGATTAAGAAAATACAAATTAATTTGAATACAAATCAAGAATAGTTATCGGATACTTTGAGGTGCAGAAACCAAGTGACCAGAATTGCGAAAGATGTGTATATTGTTGAACACTTGCTCACTCATTGGAGTCAGGAATTAGAACTTGGCCGATCGGAGACTTGCTTATACTTTTTTGATTTTTGTTGATTCATTACTAAATCGAGTAAAGTCCATTCGAATTGTCAATGCTTTTTGCTACTGCAGTGTTGGTAAATAAACAATAACTGTTTAACAACGCAGGTAAAAACTCTCAAAACAACAATTCTGGCCAATGTGGAACCCTCCAGAAGACATTAATTTATGTTCTACAAGAGCATTTTCATGTCATTTTGAAAAACGAAATGTTACATCTGAACAAATCCTCAAGGTTTTAAAAGTCTGAA
Source organism: Metschnikowia amazonensis (assembly GCA_008065195.1). NCBI lineage: Eukaryota > Fungi > Ascomycota > Pichiomycetes > Serinales > Metschnikowiaceae > Metschnikowia > Metschnikowia amazonensis. The sequence continues at coordinate 40,427 of VATE01000035.1, read as the reverse complement.
TGTCTACTACAACTTCCATGGGACAATGCCCTAAAATGAGTTTCAGAGATGAAGATTATTCTGACACTTAAAAAGGCTGACGTCAGTGTGGTGTGTTGCACTGTTTAAACACTTCTGAAGCAAGTCAAGAGAAGAGATTGAAACCGTCAGATTAGTTAAGTTTCCAAGAAAAATTATTTTTAAACCAACCCGGTTAATCAGAAGACCCCAAGCTCAACGTCTCATTTACGACAGACACTGATTACATTTCTCCTAACATCAAAGATCAAAAGGATGATATCAAGGAGGACTAGAAGACTAGAAGACTAGAAGACTAGAAGACTAGAGGACTAGAGGACTAGAAAACTAGAAAAGAAAACTAGAAAACTAGAAAACTAGAGGACTAGAAAACTAGAGGACTAGAAAACTAGAAAACTAGAAAACTAGAGGACTAGAAAACTAGAGGACTAGAAAACTAGAAAACTAGAAGACTAGAGAACTAGAGGACTAGAGGACTAGAAAACTAGAAAAGAAAACTAGAAAAGAAAACTAGAAAAGAAAACTAGAAAACTAGAAAAGAAAACTAGAAATCTAGAAATCTAGAAATCTAGAAAACTAGAAAACTAGAAAACTCAACTTCCAAAAATTCCCAGAGTATCCCCTACCAGCATCTTATTCACAGTCGTTTCGTTGGTGGTTTGTAATTCGTTGAAATCATTATTCTAATTCTATCAGATATAAATGTTACAGCGAATCAGTATGCTGGTAAAAGCCTGTGTAAAAAAGTAATTGAGAATGTACAAAATCTTCAAAGCATGTGGTTCTTTTCCCGGATCCAAGATTGTCTTTAATTCTACATAGCTTGTGTAGTAATATATAAGTCTAGATTTATCTAGTGTGTATTCTAGAATATATCTCTTATTTATGAAGCGTATTAATTAAAAGTATAGTATCTAGTAGTGCTATTAAAGAGTCATCAGTAATATCTCTAAATAGCAAGTGTGCCTTGTTACACATCTACAGTGTATGGTCAGGATATATCAGCACCTACTTTTCTGTATACCAATTTTCTACTACTTCCTACCACCATAATGAAATTCCATATATTACATTGCGACCAGACTTTTCATCATAATATAATTCTATAGCCATCTGACATGGTTCAGTTTCTCACTCTAATGCATGCGCATCTATCCACCAAAGGCTCTTTACAGTAAAATATTCAGAGCCCTTACAGTAAAATCCGAATAGTAAAATATTCAGAACAGTAAAATCAGAACAGTAAAATATTCAGAACAGTAAAATATTCAGAACAGTAAAATATTCAGAACCCTCAAGTTATACATTCAACTACAAGTACCAATTTCTTACTCTACAATTTGGTAGATCCCAGTTGTAGCACTCGTCACAAATCCTCGAGAAGACCTCTATTGTTGGAATCTTTGCGAGAGCCCAGAACAAAGTCTTTGCGGGGCCGATTTAAACGAGATTTCGCCTAGTGTAGACTTGATTGGTCCGTATATGTAGGAATTGCATATTTCAGTCTGCCATCCAGTGAAGAGCAAGTCCAAACTTCAAAGAGATTTCCACCATTGGGTGTCTAATATCTATTATTGAAACTTTAATTAGCATGTAGTGTGTGCTATTTATTAACATGCAGTCGGTGCTATTTGTCATCCAGTGAGTTGAATAGAGAATTTTAAAGGTAAGAATATTAGAGTATTAAAATAATTAGTAATCATCTCTATTATTACTAATATTACTAATATTATTACTAAACCAAAATATTTCCAACTATTATGTAAATTTACATGACCTCATCAATTGATTCAACTCTGAATTATAATCTACTCAAAAGTCTCTATGCAGTAGGATATGCATTGGTTGTGTCGAAGAGCTATTACAATAAATGGCAAATTTACAGACTACATCAGCCATCAACTGGTGCTTGCACTAGACACCTGCATGAATCCAGTTTCAGCCCATTATGAAACATGGAGACGTTCTACCCAGCCTGATGAGTGACTGCATGCATCATAGCTCCGATGCATTGCATTGGTTTGAATGTGGTAGGTTGAATGCATTACTGGGTTCAATGCATTGCTGGTAAGTTTGACTCTGTGGCTCCTACTTGGTGCATTCAATAAGTCAACTGGGTCATCTGGTACATTGCATTGATTCGCATTACATTCTTATATGGAATGTCTCGACTGCTTCTTTGGTGTGCTCATTGTTTCGTGTTCGCAGGAACACGGAAAAGTAGCGATTGTTCAATGGCACTGTTCAACTCGTCAATGGTCGGCATTTTCCGGTCAATGCCTTTTTCCCTGCATATACTCTCATACAAGGCCACGATGGTGTGGATGTTCTGCCGTGACGATTCCTTGCCCGTGGTCAACTCCACCATGTAGTCAAAGTTGCAGTCGTAGGGCCCGTTTTTGTTGAAATTGACGAAATTCTTGGCCATCGAATTGAGGATCATCCTGGCATGGCCCGCGTTGGTCTCCCCCTTGACTTGGAGATGATTATCGCCTCGCTTGGTGATCCTCTCCCATGACATATCATACACACCTCTTACCTTGCCGGCTGGGGGCACAAAGAGAAGCGCCACAAGAAACACATCTTTCCTACGGAGTGTATTGACAATCTCTTTGCGGTGGTTGAGGAGGTGGTTGTTGCGGTCAAGAAGCACGGCTTCGACAGAGGGGTCTTCCAACGCGCTTTTGGCCTGGTTATAGAAAGCTCCCTTATTGGCACAGCTGTCGTTCTCAATGTACCGGAAAGTGGGGAACACGGAATGGAGAGCTCTGAAAATAGTGGACTTGCCGCATCCAACAATGGAAATGGGCACAAAGACTACTTTCATTGCCCTAAGTGGACTGGTTGAAGATGGGAAGCTTCATGTGCGCAGCTTTGGTCACGTGCAATGTTGAATCTATACATTATAAGGAAATCATCGGATTTAGATACTAGTGGATGGGAGTTTGATAAAAATTATGAACATTTAAGATTTGATGATAGAATTTTGATAACTTGATAATTTGATAATTTGATAACTTGATAATTTGATAAAAATTTATACCTAGCTTTGTTGCCTAGCCTTTTAGTGATTGAGCTACTGTCATGTCTCAATGAGTTCTAACATGCTCATTCTCAATTCGCATTAAAAACACGAAGTCTGACTTATTAAAATGCCAAATGATAGAGAATCAGACTAATGATTTTGAATAATCTTAAAAGTTTCTTGATTCTCCAATTGGAATTGTCTCTTGAAAAGTCATTACTCTTGATCACCGTTCAAACTTCTTCATCATCCATTTACTCTCATATAAACTTGATAAACGCTTTTTGAGCTTCAAGTTCTTGCTCCCACTCAAAAATAGAGATCGAATCTGCTCCTTTTCTCTCGTGTATGTGCTCAAGATAAACATTCGACATCATTGGTTTCACCTGTGGAGAAACCGTACCAATGGTTATGTGGAGATACTTGTTGGTATGGGGAAGACTGTCGGTTCGTTTGACCCACTTGTCCTGGACTTTCTGTGAGTAGCTCTCATTGGTCACTTCAAGAGCAATTAATTGGTCCTTAACCACCATAATCCGGCTGATCTTGATGTTGCAGAGAATATCCACAAGCACTTTTTCCAGACGAGCAGCTTTTTTCAGCATGGCATTTTTGCTAAAGATCCGCCCCAACTGGCCCCAATTCTGCACATTGGCCTCCAACTTGGAACTGCTATTGTGGGCAAGTGTCACGTGGAACTGGTCTTGGATTCGATTTTCCGCCTTGAGCCGTTGCCACGTGGGGTCACTCGCAAGCAAGTCATCGAGATGATCCGTGACCTGCTTCTTGGAAATGGCGATTCCGTAGTATTCCACCTTCTGCAGCTCTGGACTCACTTTCTTCTTGATCTGCGGAATGTACTCCCGGGCATTTGCGTAGGATTGCTGCCAGGCTTCTTCACTCAAGTCTTTAATCTCCAACTCGTTGAATGCGCTCACAAGCTCATGATATATTATGTGGGCATTTTCCAATGATGAGTCCTGATGGTCGATATCGAGATTAATCACAAATGCAAAATTGCCGTCTGATTTTGTAAGGTCCTCTCCTTTGATGACCCTTCTGAAATCGTCGACTTCATTGTTCTTTGAAACTGGAGCCTGGAATCTTTGGCACACGTCCTGCATAAACGAGATTGCTTGTTTCGGGTTAGACAGCGCCTGAATAGATTGGTGGTTATCGCCACGACTGACAAGTCTCTGGTGAAGAATGGTTTTTGTATTGTCTGAGATTCCGGATCCAAGGAAGTTTATGCCGATGAATTTGACCTCCACATCCGGCAGTAGATACATGGGTCTGGACTCGTAAAGCTTTCTGAAAAGATCTGCTCTGTATCTTTCGCGGTAATTCATTCGGTCCACAAGACATAGTTGCTTGGAGTCCAATGTGGACAAAATCTCGTTGATGAATAAATTTCCCTTTGTAAAATCATCATTTTCAAGATGTGCCCAATTTGGATTCAACCCGGCCAATGTCCTGCAAACTGTGCTCTTGCCACAGCCTGGGGCGGCCATGGTTATGACACAGTAAACAGTGCGCGAATTTTGCACCAAGCTATCAAGCTTACTGCTTAGTATCTCATTTTCGTCAAGTTCAAGTGCTCTCGCACCCTCCGAGTCGCCAAGTCCAAGATGGCGCAAGAATAATTTTCTCATTTTGATGATGCCATGATTTTGGTCATACTCCTTCTGAGCCTCTGGGTTCTCGGAAAAATAGTCCTTAACAAATAATAAATAGGCTAGAGTAATGCGCTGGTGTTGCGACACATGAGCAACCACTTCTCGGATGGTTTTCGTAGCTGAGGTCTCGGAAAAAACCCGATTTGTGACCTCTCTCCATTGTCTATACAACAAGTAAGGTTGTTCAAACTTGTACTTGAAGAAAAAATCATTGTCTTGACGCTTGCATCTGACCACGAAACCCTCGATTTCTTTTCCCTTGTATATACCCGTTTTGGCAGTTTCATGGAGATGACCCATAAGAGAATCAAAGCTATCAAAATGCAATTGATCCACATTCTTGAAGCCCCACTGGCTGCCGAATTCTGACAATTGCTCTGCAGATGCCGTCTCAAGCTTGATGGTGTTCTTGTTGATTCCGTGTAAGTAGAGACCTGCATCTTGGCCCGAGTACTCAAGAACGTGCTCCTCAAAGTCATCATCACACAACTCGGCAACGGCCGTGGCGTTCATGTCGTATAATGTCTTGGCAAAGTCTTGGGTTGTTTTCCCGATATTGGCCAATTGCCGCCTAATTTCTTCATGGCCTCGCATGTAATGACTGTCTGGGGCGCCCAGAACATAGTCTCCGGTGACGTTTTTGGAGCACACCACCAATGTAGCGTCTTTTAGGCCTGCAAAAAAGATAATGCATCCGTTTTCTTTTGTGGATGCATTAAAAGGACCCGTACACTCGGCCTTAAGTCTGGCTTCAGAGAGAGATGGGAATTGGCCAATATTGAAGAACTTATCGTAGCCTCTAGCGACAATTTCGTGGGCACTAGTAAATAAGCCACGTGCTTTGCACGGTAGATCATTTTTCTCGGGCGTGAATTCGAACTCGGGGAATTTCCAGCTGTTCACAATCAACGGGCCGTTTGAGGTTGTGATGGAGAAGTCACCTCGGTTGACTTTTCTCTTGAAGTGCTGAGTGTTGGTTGTTTTTTTGACGCCATTCTTGTCAGTCATTGACAATTCCTCGAGTCTGCTGATAAGCTCAGAAAAAGACTGGGCCATGCCTGGGTTCTGAGGCGTCATTTTGAAGACTGTAGTATTTTCTCAGTCTTCTTGAGTGAGCTCTTAGCAATGAGCATGTCACGTGAGCCACCCAACCTAGCACTCGATGTCTGAGCCATGAGCCATAGAGCCATTGAAATATCTGGAAATTGAATAGCTGAAATTGAATAGCTGAAATTGAATACCTGAAATTGAATACCTGAAAATAAATAGCTGAAATTGAATACCTGAAAATAAATAGCTGAAATTGAATACCTGAAATTGAATACCTGAATCATAGAAACGACCCGAAATGCTACACCACGGCCTAGTACTATACACACACCTCAATACATGAGCGCGGCCCAGCTCCTACAACTCCCATACTACAGCACCAAGATAACATCACAATACCACTCCAATACTCCAACACCCTATCCCTTCCTAATATCTGTGCCCATACTTTTTCTCCAGTCAGTTATCAATGTTGAGTGTAGACGTGGATGAAGCCGATGTGGCGGTTTTAACTCAGAACCTCGCCCGCTCCAAAGAGTTATTCTCCGATATCAGCAACTCGCTAGGTATCATCACGTCCAAAACATCCACTGCTTCCAAAAGCATCAAGCCCGTGTTTGCCGAAATCAATGCGTTGAATGCCAAAAAAGCTTCGGTGGAAGAAGGCCTTTTCCTCCTCAAAAGCGTTTCCAGATACTCTCTGCAGGCAGCTGAATACCAAAGCATCCTTACTTCTCCCATCGAAACCATTAGCATGGCTCGATACTTGAACACATTAGAAGCCTCAACGGTGCTTGTTCGTGAAATGAAGCAAAACATTCGGGATTTCGATGGTGTGGTGATAAGCTTCGCCAATTGCGTGGATAAGGCCGAGCTAGGCGTAATGCAACACTTTGCCAAGCTCTTAACGCAAGTGGACCCCGAAAATGGAAACGTTCCAAAACTAGCGGATATCGTGGCCGTGCTCTCGTTCTACACCAAGCAAAAGAACTTGAGAAGTGCACATGAGGCCATCGAAAAGGCCTTCAGCAAGCTTATAACGCTGCGATTGGCTCCGTTGGAGGCTGCCTGCACTTTGAAAAGAAGGCAATCGATTATCCCATACGAAAAGGGCACCAGTGGTCTTTCTGTGCTTACAGGAGAGCTACTCAAGTACTGCTCAGGCTTTCGGACTGCGTGCGAACAACTCCAAGTCCTGGCGTCTCCAGTGTTCAAAAACATCATTACTAACTACATGGAAACACGCTTCTGTGCTATAGTCGATTCGTACAATAGTTATGTGGATGCCAGTGGATTGGCCGGTCAGGATGTGCTCTTCCTAGATATATTGGACCAGTTCAAGTTTTTGGATGACAGCCTCCGAGAGAGCAAGCTCGCATTGGAAAGTTTCACCCGTACCAACGAGGCGTACCAGAGCTTCGTGGACAAGTGCCAGGGCTTGCTCACAGAGTGGGTCAAATATGTGGACACCAGGGTATCGCAGATCGAGCGGTTGAACGAACATAGCATTCCGGAAGTGGTGGTGGAAGTTGTATCCAAGGTGAGAAAAATCAGTGAGTACGTATCGGTGTATTCGCTTTTGGAAAACAAGAAGCTCGGCAGCTGGCTAGATGTGAAACCACCACTCAGATTTATCACGGTATACACCTCAGTCGTACAAGGCGCCGAAGCGCAGTCTGCAGACCGCACGTCGTTTCTAGTGTCGTCATTTTTCCTGGATTTAATCGACGAGTTGATGATCAATATTGAGATGTGCCTAAAGGAGCAGTCGGGTGAATCCGGGTTGAGAAAACTGTCTCAGGGCTTTATGTTAGTGAAAAACCTTGTGATGATTGAGACCATTGTCAACCGGCTGGAGTCGCTTTACGAGAAGTTGGGGTCAATCGGAATTGAGCGGCTCCAGCGATTGAAAAACCGTTTCCTCAAGGTCTTTTTGGACGATTGGAACTATGCGTCATACATCATTATACGCGACATGACACAGATCACCACCACAAATGCCATGCATGGAGGGCTGAATAGCGCCAAGGAGAAGGAGCAAATTAAGGAGCTCTTTAGGAATTTCAATGAGTCGTTCGACGAGGCTCTCAAGCAATACGAGCGGTTCAACATCCAGGAGAAGGACTTGAAAGCGTACTTGGCCAGCGAGATCAAAAAATTGATTCTCAATGCCTACAACAAATTGTACGACAAGTACGGAGGCGGTGAATTTACAAAGAACCGGGCTAAGTATATAAAGTACGACAAGGCCCAGTTCGAGAGATTGTTGAATGACAGGCTATGATGCAGGTGCTTTGTTGGAAAGCCAAAAGTGATTGGGTGAGAATGGGAAGCACTACAGTGGGCGCGCATGGACTGAACGGAATGAGGATCGTCCGCATTCACGAGACCAAGACTTCGAGTGAGCCGGTGACAAATGCGTCCGCCAAAAACACTTGGCACGAGGCACAGCTCCGCCACAATGCAAGCAGGCGGAGAGAGCAGGGCTCCAAGCAGCCAAAGCATTTCAAATCAGAGAAAGTAGCTTAAAACAGGGACAGCAGCCGGAAGCAAATGCTAACAGCTAATGCAAGTTTGCTTAAATTTTCAGGAAAAACCCATGATTCTAGGGGAGAATTCAGGTCACAGAGTGTTATGGTGAATGTGTGCATAAGTGTCGTGAACGTCTGCAGAAGTGTCATGAATGTCTGCAGAGAGTGAGGTGAATGTCTGCAGTAAGTGAATGGGGTGCGTGCGGGCGACGTTGACACCTGTCTCAGCCACACCAACGGAGAGACGCGGGAAAAAAGAACAAGAAAAACTTAAGCGCACATGCCGCGAAACAACGTTTTGCACCGAGCAGGCTGAAGTGTATCGGAGATTTCGGAGACGGCCCATGGCCGATATTGCCAGCGTATATAACAAGATCGAGAAGAAGCATAAGCATGGTAGATATCCCTTTGAATGAAGCAGGGGCACAAACAAAAGTACGGGTGGTGGCCGATCTGCCGTACACGATCGGTTATCAGTTCAGCCCCCTCGTTTCAAAGTAGCTTTGAATAAGAATGGCTTGCTTCACGGTCGGCGATTGAGGCTATGCCCATTGTATGCGAGATAGGCAATTTCTTTCCATGGTGCAAGTGCACTTGAGAGTCAAGAATTTTCTGTACATGGCCATTGGGGAATTTGTCTTGGCATTTTGCACTTGACGTTTGACACCTGCTAAAAAAGTCTTGGCATTTTGGGTCTCGCCCTCGGGCCCCACACTTGCACCACCACTTGATGGATTTCGAAGCTAGTTGAACGGGAAAAAAGTCTGTTTCCGCCTAAAAGCGCTGCGGAGAATCACATGGGCCAAAGTATGACTGGAGTAGAAAATATAAACCATTGTGTTTTTGACACTTTATGCACGGCTGTTAAATCGCTATGCACAAGATAAACTTGCGCGTGTCTCACAGAGCCAAGAAAGAGTCCTTAGCTAGTCATTCTTGCGGCTGCACCATGAAGTATATAAATGGCTCTACCCCGGTCTGCGGAGAAGTCTTTCAGTTTCACCCCAGCTTATTAGATTCCACCATATCTACCACCACTTCACTTCACTTCACTTCATTTCACTTCACTTCACAGTCACTACCACATCTACATTACACCACTTCACTACCACTTCACATCAACTTCACATCAACTTCACATCCACTTCACATCCACTTCACTACCACTTCATATCTACTTCACACTTAGTCACTATCCTAGTCACTACCCCTGTCACTAGTCACTCACCGTTCTACATTACTCATACAAAATGAACAAGAACATCTCGCTCCCTCCCATCTCCGATATATTCCAGAGCGGCGTGCCTGATCCGTTTGGCCCCAGACCTTCGCTTTACCCCTACGCCAGCCCCTACTATAGCTTCGAGCACTCCCAGACACACATGATGGCCCCACGCGGAGCCATGTACGCATGGAAACACGAGGCGCCTCCCGCACCCATCAACAGCATTCTCAACCCCAAGCATACTGGCGCAGGCACCGGACCCCATTTCTTTAAAGCCAACGCAGGCCCCAACTCCAGTCCGCGGAGCCTGTTGTCGCCCAGCGAGAGTGGCAGCTTTTCCAGCGAGCCAAGTACGTCGCGGGACATATCGCCTAACATGGCCTCTCTGCAACTAGCTTCCTCCACGCGAGCAAAGACCAGAAACAACCTACCCAAGGAGACGACGTATATTCTCCTCAAGTGGTTAAATGAGCACTTGAGCCACCCTTACCCCAACTCGTTTGAAAAGACTCAATTAATGGTGTCGACCGGTTTGAACCAGCAACAATTGAGCAACTGGTTCATCAACGCCCGGCGCAGGAAGATCAAGAATATGAGACACTGTCAGTCGGAGAAGACAGCCTAATAGTTGTATAGAATAATACCAGTCATTACTTTAGTAACTACTATGCTATCTACTACTCTAGTATTATACTAAGTACTATGTATCTACTATTCTACTATCTATTGTACTATTCTACTATGTATCTACTATTATACTATCTATTCTAATATTCTACTATCTATTGTACTATTCTACTATTCTACTATTCTACTAAGTATCTACTATTTTACTATTCTTCTATCTATTCTACTATTCTACTATTCTACTATTCTACTATTCCACAATTCCACAATTCCACAATTCCACAATTCCACTATTTTTCTATCTATTCTATCTATTCTATCTATTCTATCTATTCTATCTATTCTATCTATTCTATCTATTCTATCTATTCTATCTATTCTATCTATTCTACTATTCTTCTATCTATTCTACTATCCTACTATTCTTCTATCTATTCTTCTATTCTTCTATTCATCTATCTATTCCACTATATCTCTCTATCATAGCGCATCTCACTGTACCTGATCGCCGTGTACCTGATCGCCGTGTACCTTCTGATCATCCGTCGATCTGCTGATCCGTGAATAGTCAAGAAATCGTTAAATGCAGTTCTGAAACACCGGGTGACTCAATTCAATGCTGACACATCAGTCTCAACGTCGTACCTTCTTAACTACGATAACGCGGGGAGTTATAGCCGCAGCGCATTGTCTTGCTTTTTCTTGTCGCATTGCTTGGCGCTTGTCATATTTATCTTCCTGCACCTTCAGAGGCGGTGTCACTATTTACGAATAATGGCCTGTTTCAGAAACAATGTAGACGGTTGTTGGCCTCACGTGATGTGCTACCGGCTCGTCTATTCTTTCGTCCTTCAGCCCCTGTGAAACGTGTCGGTCACCGGGATGCACGGGTGTGCCGGTGTACGGGTGTCCCCCTACAAAAGCGTATATAATTGCCGGCGTGGTGCTGTAGAGAGGTGTAGATTTTGGCGTGGCTGGTGTTTTGTTCTGCTAGGGCATGTCGTGGGGCTTGCGTGGGTGTGGTTTGCGTGGGTCGGTCCCCCCATCAAAGGCCTGGTGTACAGGTGTATGTGTCCCTGCTATAAAGGCCTGATCCAGGCTCGTGCACATGGTTACCATGACTACTCTCTCCGATGCCTTGGTGGAGGTGTCCGATTCCATTCTCGGCAAGATCAGCGGGCTCTCATTGGCCGAGATTGTCAAAAGAGGCAGGAAGTACCGTTTTGTCAAGTCGTCGTTCCACCGGGTGCAAGACGAGGATAAGCACCTTGTCATCAACCCGGCCCAGCTCAGTGACCACGTGTCTACGGTGCTGGCCTACTCCATCATCAAGTCCATCGACCCCAATTTATTTACCGATTTCAAGGACTTGTGTTTAGCCATTGTTGGCGTGGCCCGTCAATTAGAGGAGAACGACTGGTACGAGAACGAGAACTCGTCTGTGGCTCCGTTGAACAATTCTAACGCAATCACTAACGCCGAAACCATCAAGGAGGCCCGGGAATTTATCCAGGACGTCACCCCTACACATGTGGTACAAGGATGCAACATTCTCTACTGCTCCAAGCTCAACTTCCTCCACACTGACCACCACATCGGCACCACCTTCGAAGGCATGTACTTGCGGAAGTATGTGGAAGAATACTATGGACCTGAGGCTTTGGAGCTGCCTGAAGTGTTGGCTGCCGTCAAGAGTTTCGTGCACTGGGGAAATATACGCTACCTTCTCTATAAGTTGGGAGTTCCTTACATGAACATTGACGAGTCGCTTGCCCAGAAATTTGCTACGTTTCCCGAGCCTCCACAGGAGTTCAAAGACTATGTTTTTGAGCGGTTTCCGTCAGGCACTTCCAAGTATCTGATGCTCTGTAATGTCATCGATTTGATTGCCGACTCCAAGTACGCCAAGGTGATTCCTTATCCACAAGATGAAAACTTCGACGTGGCGTGGCTCTATGATTTGTGTGATGACATTGAACGAGACCCGATCCGCTATCATCTCCGGTCCATAGTGAAGGACCTCTCCAAGGACCCGGTCAACTTGACGGAATTGTCACAGGCCAACCACAAAAGAATAGACACTTTGCTCCTGATTGCCAGTCTTATTCTTAACACTATACTTTCGGCCGAAAGCGGAAACTTTCCCCAAAACTCCAGGCTTCCGGCCTTTTCCGACGATCTTATAGCCAAGCACGAGTCCTACTTCAAGAAGTTGGTGGATTTGCAAAACTCCATTGAGGAGTACGAGCTGAAGGACTGGAACGAAGACGATATCATCCTTCGCTTATCTAACAGCAAGGTGCCCAACTTTTACGATGAAGTGTACTGCCTCCGCGAAGGCCACGACTAAGACTTTTTCTAGTTGATCACATGTAGTGGAATTGATTTGAATGTAATGGAATTAATATCTATGGAAATAATATTTATGGAATTAATCTATGGAATTAATCTATGGAATTAATCTATGGAATTAATATCTATGGAATTAATATCTATGGAATTAATCTATGGAATTAATCTATGGAATTAATATCTATGGAATTAATATTTATGGAATTAATCTATGGAATTAATGTCTATGGAATTAATGAAATCTACGGAATTAATATCTATGGAATTAATATCTATGAAATAAACTTAATCTAATGGAATTACAGTGTTTTTCAATTATTCACACCAGTGCGAAAAAATTACAGTATTTTTCAAAATTATTCGTACTAATGCGACAAAATTATTCATACCAAAATTATTCATACCAAATACAAATACAATGTACAGCATAGCATGGAAACTATTTTCGTTTTTTCCGTTTCGACCATTGTTTGGAAGATTCCAAGAGTGTTGTATAAGAGCAAGCGTCCAGATTTAAAATATCTGATTACTGAAATCTATTTAAAGTTGGTGTGAAACATTATGCCATAATAATTTTAGAATATTGGTTTGAATAATTTTGAAAACTGGTATGAATAATTTTGTCGCACTGGTTTGAATAATTTTGAAAAATATTGTATTCAAACAGCGCTACAAAATTATTCATACCACTATTTTAAAGTTTCGTACCGCACAATCTTTCAAACCAAATGGCATGTCAACTTTTATCAGAAATTTATCAGGATTCAAATTCGGAAATTTCGAGCTAAAGAATTGCCTCATGTACTACTTTGAGATTCAAGGGTCAAAACGAATGAACTAGCTTCCTTGTTGTCTTATTAAACAACTTGTATTTGGTTTGAAAGAATATTCAAGGTGTACGAAGCTTTTGAATTATAGGTTTGAAATTTTGTCGCACTGGTGTGAATAGTTTTGAAAAACACGAATATTTTAAAATGTTTCGTACCACTTCGCACAATCTTTCAAACCAACTTAATACATTCAGTAATCCGGATTTTATATCTGGACGATTACTTACATGCAATATTCCTGGAGTCTTCCAATCAATGGTCGAAACGGATAAAAGTGATGTAGTTCTATGTTAACCTGTATATTAAACTTGTTTTGGTTTGAACTATCAGTAGACTATCAGTAGACTATCAGGAATAGTCTTTGACACTTACTTGGGTTTCTCATTTTAAGACGTCTTAGCATATAAAGTGATAGTGATGACTGCAAAGTGATGACTTGAACTCTTACAGTATTTTTCAAAATTATTCATACCAATATTTAAAATTATTCATAGCATTATTTCACAATTATTCAAACTAGTACAACAAAATTATTCAAACCAAATGGCAATTTCGTAACACTGGTGAATAATTGTACTGTAATTTTGAACACTGATGAATTTTAAAAAGTACTGCAATTTTAAACACTCTAATTTAATCTATGACTTTATCTAAATCTAATGTAATCAACTTAAAGATATTTAATTAATGACTGTTTGCTTATCAGTTACGACTGAGAATGAAGCAGTGTCGGAATCTCATCACTGCTTGTCTGCGAACTGCCTTGATGATGTTCAGTCCGCGGTGGTCACATCATCTTGGCTGCTAACGGAGGTGGATTCAAACTTCGATGCAAGATCCTTGACACTGGACTTTCTCTCTATTCCTGCAGCAAATTGGGGCTTGGCAAAATCGGAGTCTTTGGAATCGTTGTAGATGACTTCCTTTTTGGGCGGTCTACTGGAAACAATGTTTCCGCTAGAGTTGCTTTTCTCCAACAATGAATTGATTTTCTTCTTGGTTGGCGAAGAAGATCTCTTGAGAGACCCAGATGTAGACGAGATGCCGGATTTCAAAGGCGACGACATTTCGGACTTTAAAGGCGACGAGCTTCTAGACTTGGATGCTGGCGTGATTGGGAGGTCTGGTAAAGGCGCATCATCATTTTCAGACTTTTCCTCACTCTTTTTAGTAGCTTTGTTTTCAGTTATTGCCTTCTTCATCTTGGTCTCTAAGCGAGTCTTTGAGTTGGTAGGACCGAGCTCGCTTTTGGTGGAGTTGCTTCTCAGTGGCTCTCCGCCAAGTTGCGATCTGGAGTTGGTTCTGGACGGCTTCTTAGAAACTCGTCTTCTCAACTCGCCAAATATGGTCTCTTTGTGGCTGAACAAGTCGGCAATGAAACTCTGCTGCAAAATCTCCATCGCCACACTTAATGAGTGTGCGTTCTTTCCGTCTGAATCGACGTAGTCGCTCTTGGGCCGCAACACCAAAGCCCCAAACTCTCGACAGAGCCTGGAGCTCAAGGAATTGCTCAAATCGGCATTTTTCGAGCTGATGATATGAATCAACCGGGTTAAATGCGTGAGGATGGCGTCGAGCGTGGCCAAATTGCACACTGGAAGCTCGAGCAAAGTATTTTGCAACCCATTGATTCGGGACTTGTCTGCACTACCATCGTTGGCTTCTGCTGGATAAGTCTGGTATAATGTTTTGATCAAATCGTAATAGGTGTGAGGCACGATGGAGTCCGGTAACTCCATGAAGTAGAGCTTGAGAGCATTGGCAACGATTTTGGGCTCGCTCTTCTTGAAAATCTCCTGCATCTCAGCACTACTGGTCAACTCATTCAATTGTAGTCTCAACTGGTGGATCTTGGAGAGATGTACGGGTGCAGTCCACAAATCCACGCGCTCTTCATCATCTGCCAATTCAGGATACACCGAGTCTAGAAATGATAATGCCGTTTGCACAAGAATGGGAACCGGCCGCCGGTCCAATCTGGACTTGACATTAAGATCCACACCAAAAGTCTGCTTGATGTTGGAATTATAGTAGTTATCATAGAGGGTCACATGGGGGTGGAATTTGCCGGTAGCGTAGTTCTCAATCAAGAATTTCAAGTCTCCCACCGGATTGATGGTTTCTTCAATGAGAAGAAGCTCGTCGCAAGAATTTTTCAAGGTGGCAATTTTGTTGGAGAACGTAGCAATAAAGTCAAAGGTCACTTTTTTAATTGCCTTCAAACGGTCCAACTCGCATTTTTGCATGAACGTCAAGTGATCCATCACGGTCTCTTCAAATTCACACCGGATTAGATCTAAAGTCTTGGTAGTTTCAAAGTACTGGGAATCTAGCGACGCCACTTCCTTCACTAACTTGGAGTATTGTGATTTGTCAGAGTAGTCGATAGAATTCACACCAATGGCCTGCTTCATGTCCTCAAAATAGGTTGAAAACTGGTTTGTTCTGCTTCCCAGAGCAGCAATAGGATCGTAATTTGCATTCTGCGCGGACTTGCTCAAATCAAATTCGGAGATTTGCGTGATCTCAAACACAAGCGGTTTCCACTGGTACAAGAACTGCGAGGAGTTGATGAAATTCTTGCTGCCGCTCATGGAACCAATCAACTTTAAGAAGCCATTGTTGACAAAGTCTTGGCCTAAAGCCTCTGCTTTGGCTATGTTTCCCTTCAAGTCTGGCAAGTTGTCTAAGAGCCACTGCGTAATAGAGCTTCCCGAGGAAACATTATGATAGGTTCCCAAGATGGGCACCTTGTGAGATTTCAACTCAATATGCGTCAAGATCTGGGAGAGCAAGTCCTTGGTCATCTTGGCAGTGTATGGGGAGCCACCAATCTCGTAGACTGGGGTATCATTGTCGTCTTCGGCAATCAGCGAGGTGTTGGCGTTGGCATCGGCAGGGTCTTCAACAAACAGAGCATCGTATTCGTTCAACTCTTCTTCTGAGTACCTGGATTTGAACTCCTCCACCATGCGACACTTGTTGAAGTACTTCTTCAGCAACTTTTCCAACGCAGCCTTGGCGCTCAAGTAGCTCTTGTACTTCTCGGAGATCATCAGCTCCAGGTAGGCAACTCTTTGCTCATGGTCCTTGCACCACTTGGAAAAGGGAAGCAAAACCAACTCATCGATATTGGAAGCAATTTCCATGTGTGCAAGGCCCTGGCGGTTGAAGTTGGAGTTGAGCTCTTCGTAAGCGTTTTTGACGGTGGATACGTAATCGGGATCGGAATGTCTTTTGCTCAGCTTCTTGGAGGACGAGCCAAGAGACTCCAAATCTCGGCCGTATGACAACTCCAGCTCCATGCGGCTGGTAATGAGCGCTATGAAGTCGTCGTTTTCCTTGACGCCTTCGTAGAGCTCGTCAAAGAGCACCTTGTGGCCCAGACGGTAGTCGTCAGACCAGAAACTGTCAGCAAACGACATGAATGAAAGGAGAAAAGAGCGGTTTTGTGTGGAGTGAGAATGAGAATTGGGACCGGAATTGGGGAAGGTTGGCAGCAGTTCGGATGGAGTCCGGTAGTGTTAGGACCTGGTAGTGTTTCACGCGGCCGTTCAAGGAAGTCGAGTGTATCACGTGGGAATTTGGCGCGCATTAAACAAGCACCTGGACCGCATGGCGTCAGTTGCACCCAAGAACAGCGAAGGTGTCATAAAGCTGCACCGCGTGCAGGAAACATAGACGAAATAAACAACAATACTGAAGTAACAATACAAATGAGCTGGAAACAATATGATATTGGACAATAAATAGACGATGCAAATTTCGCTTATGAAGTATAGATTCGTGAGAACAGGCATCAGGTAGTGTGTAGTGTAGTGTCTGTAGTGTAGTGTCTGTAGTGTAGTGTCTGTAGTGTAGTGTCTGCAGTGTAGTGTGTAGTCAGTCTGAAGTCAGTCTGTAGTCTGTAGTCAGTCAGCAGTCTCGAGTCTGTCTGTAGTCTGTATATTTAGTAGTTCTATATTCAATCCGTGATTATTCTCATATAACCCTAACCTTCATCCACTATTAAGAATAATCACAATATTCTAGTCTACTCACCCGCTTATTCTCATTCACACATTCACACATTCACGCACTAATTGCTTCATAATAACACATTCACTAATACTGATGCGTTTTTCACTATTTACACACTAGATTCAAATGCACAATTTCAGACGGTTTCCAGACACACACTTTTCACACACTCTCACACACACAATTTCTAAATATTCACAATCCAAATATTCACAATCCAAATATTCACAATCCAAATACTCACAATCCAAATACTTCTCACCATCTTATTTTATCCTATCACACTTTTTTCATTTTTGTCATTTCTGCTAGCTTCACCTTCTGGCTCACCCTAGGTAACAAAGTTTCAGTAACCTTCTTCCTCATCGCGCACACAGTCTATTTATAATACCTCTAAATGTCTATTTATAATTCACACAATCTTTTAAATGCCGCACCCAAGATTTTTCACCTTCAATCGTCATCAAGTATCTCGCTTGTCCTATTGTGGGTGGCTTCTGACATCTAACCCTGTATATACACATCAAACGCCGCGCGCGTGCATGTCAACTCAGTGTGAAATTACTTCCTTCAATCGTCTGCCACATCACACCACTTATAACTCCAGTCTGGCTTTGCATCATCCATCATCTGATATTGTGATATTTGCCTAACACTAATAGAAGTGTTTACTAGTGTTTGTTACTGTTACTAGTCTACTGGTTGTTACTCCTTCTACTCGTTACTCGTTATCCTTACTACTCGTTATCCTTACTACTCGTTACTCCTTACTACTCCTTACGGCTACCTCCTTCCGCCTACCTCCTTCCGCCTACCTCCTTACTCCCTCAAGTTACTACCAGTCACCATCACTACGCTCCTTACTACCCTGGCCGCTACTCGTGACCTCTCGTTACTCGTTGCTCCATGTCTGGTTTTGCTCTGCCGGCAACAACCCCCAAGAAGCGAAGGCTCGTCCCTTTCACGCCTAATTCAGCTTGCTCCAAAATCTCGCCTCTGTTAGAATGTCTGTTGGCTGTGACACCCGAAGAGAAAATCCTGAGGTACCGCTCCAAACATTCCGTGGCTAGTATCTTTGCCGCATCTAGCCCGACTTCCGTCTCATTTCCTGCAGCTTTGCTTCCTACGCCACTGACTGTCGGTTCTGGCCGTTCCAAATCCCATGACCTTGTGGTACCTTCGAAAAAGTCCCGCAGTTTGACTGCTTGTTTGCAGGCGCTATCTGACGAAACCACATGTCCTGTTCCCAGCGCTGACTACTCCCCAGGCTTGAAGATCCAGTATCCTGAAGCTGTTGAACCAACTAGCTCCCCAGGCTTGAAACTACTTCTTCCCAGTGCTGTAGAGCCTTTCGAGACAAGCCGCAGGCTTGATGCCTCGGATTCCACCATTCTGTGCAGCTCCAATCCTTTTGAAGAAAAATGCCTTAAAGCGTCTTTTTCACCGGAGGCATCCGAATACCCTCTGACACCTCCGCAGTTGACTATAAAACAAGAGTCGCTCTTCGAAGCTGCCCAACCCGAGGAAAAGGGGGTTGAGATCATTACCTTGTGCGATGTGGAGAAGATTCCTCGCCAGGAACTTTCTAATCCGTTCCTTGAAAAAAAAACCCCTAACAATAGTGAGAAGCCATCCAATGCTATTGATTTTTCTGACACAATCCAGCTTATAAACCATACTAGCGGCCAACGAAAACTTCAGCGAATGTCTGAAGACCAAAAGCGTTTCAAGCCCAGAAAACTTGTTTTTACCGAAGAGCCATCACGCATGAAAGTGAATTACAACGTGACAAACAAATTCATTGGCAAGTGTATTGGAAAAAACTTTACTTTGCACGATGCCCCAGGCTTGGCCCCAGGCTTTGAGATCTACGACGACAACAACGCCGACAACTCTTCCTCGAGTTGATAGTGGCGATTTTCTCTTGATTGACTTTAATAACTGTCCATGTGGTCGGTGTTGTCATTGATTGATTTCAATTACTCAAATGACTGCCGAAATCCTTCCTACCTTTGCATTGATACCCGTTTCCTTTATAGACTTTTAATACACACATCATTGTGACCGCGTCTCTTACAGTGTTTTGAAAATCATTCAAGTGCGACAAAATATTTAACTAATATTTCAAAATTTTCGTACCACTTCGCACAATTTTCAAACCAAATGGCATAATGTTACAGTATTTTTCAAAATTATTCATACCAGTGCGATAAATTTTCAAACCAATAGTTCAAAATTATTCATACCAGTGCGATAGATTTTCAAACCAATAGTTCAAAATCATTCATAGTGCAACAAAATTAGTCATACCAAATGGCGTAATGTTTCACACTAACTTTTAATAGTTTTCAGTTATCAGATATTTTATATCTTGCAGATTGCTATTACATTCTATTTTTGGAGTCTTCTAATTAACGGTTGAAACGGACAAAACTAAGTAGTTCATGTTATCTTGTAA